>JARQOC010000006.1:279549883-279653060 GCA_033576535.1 Allobates femoralis
CTTAGTTTCTGCACGGAGCAGAACATAGCATTACCAGCAGGTAACGCTATGCGCCGCCAGGCTATGTATCTCTATGGCAGCTGGACGCTTACTGCAGCTGCCGGCTCCACAGAGTTCTCCAGGATATGCGGTTTTGAAGAGCGCACAGGAAAACACTGCAAACAGCTTTTCCTTTGCGCTCTGCTAAGCGCATATTCGGGGATTGACTGTGGAGCCAGCGGCTGCGGTAAGCGTCAGATTACCATAGCAATCCATACACCGGCGGTGCATAGCATTACATGCTGGTAATGCTATGCACTGCTCCGTGCAAAAACTAAGTTTCTGCCGGATCCTTCAGGCAAGGGGCAGATGCAAGTCTGACCCTAGCCTTAGGCATACTTCCACATAAGTCTAAATACTTTTTACCCTCTTTTGGAGGAATTAATTTCTTTGTCTCTGCTATGAATTAACCCATGTTTCTCTCTTTTTAACCCCATAACAACAAAAGTGCAAGAAGACTCATAAAAAAGGGAAGAAAATAGAGAAAAAAAATAACCACTCATAAGGGAGGGTCATCTCACAGCCACCGTAAGGTATGTTAGTCAGGCACATATGTGTTTCAAACATTGTGTGCCACTTCACATGTGTATGTGTTAACACAAATCAAATATGTCTGTTCCATTCCCAGACACAGTTGAAGTAGCCATCAGAAACACACTCTAAATCAACAGCAAAAGTAAGGTTTCGCACAAGGCTGTTCCTGAGGTAAAGTACCTGTTCTCATACATACTGATGTCCCCCATATATCAAGTGTGTGTTTACAACTGTCCCTGTGTCACTTTGGCGACGGGCAATGGGTACTCTGCTTTCGTGGCAAGGATTATTTTAAACATCTGGATAAATGTTTGAAACACATGTGGGTGCCTTCATTGATGTTCTGTACGTCTTTATTTCTTTTTGGCCTAGGCCACAGGAAAATGTGGCAGACAAATGTTTTCATCTGTGGCGGCTAAACCGAAAATCAACAGCAAAACCTTAATCACTTTGGTTGAGCCACATAGCTGTCTGTGGTACCAGGCCCATCAGGGACACCAAAATGTACTCAAGACTTGGAAGATATGGTCTACCATATACAACTACCTCTTCCCTGATTACAAGTCCATGTCCCTGGAGCAACAGCAACAAATTGGTATGTCCCCATGGCGAACTTAAACCAAAAAAAAACCCCATAGAGCTGTATTATTGATTGCCTGAGAAGTGAATTGTTTTTTTTATTTGGGTTTTATTTTTTTTTATTTTTGGTACATGTAACCCACATTGTCCTCATCCGCAGGAGGTCCATCCGTGATCGGTATCTCAGAGATGTTAGTGAGCTCGAGAAATTTCAGAGTGGGGCCGCTGCTGAGCCACTAACATTATATAGGAAAAAATAGTTGCGGTTCTGATAGCGCTAAGGAAGGAGGGCAAGGGGAAATTGTTATGATGAACAGACCTTTATTGAAAACACGGTCCCTCAAACTCCGCTACGCGTTTCGACGTTACCGTCTTCATCAGGTGGAACCCCTTGCCCTCCTTCCTTAGCGCTATCAGAACCGCAACTATTTTTTCCTGTGCACTTCTCTCCCTTCTGAGGGACCGTGCGGTTCAGCAGCTTTGGAAGAGAGGCATTGTTTATAAAAAGAACCTGTTTATCCAAGTCTGGAGGACTACTAGGACCTATCTGACGTCACCGCCTTGGATCACGTGACCGGTGGAAGTGACGCTGCTCTCTCCCTGGCACGAGGATTTTCTCGGGGACGCCCTGTTTGGTATTGCTCCACAGGAGGCTATCACTGGAGTTGTACCCAGCCAGTACAACTCCACAAGGTGAGTGGAAACCCCGCTTTCCCTGCAATACGGTTTACCCTGAGGTGCTTCACATTTGCGCTCCTTCTCTTTTCTTTTACTAACATTATATAGACATTTTGATCAGCTGCAATTTCTGCAACGGAGTATTGAAGGTTGAATGTATGTGTTCGTAAACCATTGTTGTGTGCAAATGTGTTTCACATGTCCATATCAACTACATGTCACTTATGTTTTGCCTGCTTCCCCTATACAGGACTCACAGTAGTACACCGGGTGTTGAGCTGGATGTGGCTGAGAGTAGTGGGGAAGGGCCAACCACCTGTGAGGCAGAGAGCGACCTCCAAACATCGCTGACCACACAACCTGAGGCCAACCAACCACAGTCCAAGGTTGCGGTCAACATCGTACCCCAGGCAGCAGCGGCTCCACAACCAAGGGTCACCTGGCCTAGAAGGCGCAATCTACAAAAGAAAGATTGTGACATGCTGATCCTGGATAGGCTGCATTGCCTTCAGGATACCATGCGGACTAACACCAGTGCTCTGCAAAGACAAATTGAAGATATTAGTGCCCGAGAGAACAACCAGAACATGAACGAATTGCAGCATTTCATGTGTGCGTATGTTCCTGACCTCGTGACTCTGGAGCCACAATACAAGTATCAATTTCGTGGTGAAATGAACAATCTGGTGGCTAGATATCGCCATAAAATCCCTCTAAATATCACATTGGTGTGCTATGATGAATCTGCTGAGGCAGAGTAAACGCCACTTTGTGACATAATGTGGGTATTGGCTAATTTAGGTGTGTCTCACCTTTATTTTGAGTTTTGTAGGTGAATTTGTTATGACCTATGTTTTTGGGAATATCACATTTGTGAAGTAAAAGTGTTAAGGTATGTGCTTTAAGTTATGAATCGAACACAAAGATATGTTATGCCATTGTTTCATAATATTAATTAAACATATGTTTCCATAGTTTAATGAGCTGTTTGTGTGGTTGAAAATTCCCACTTTGGAAAGATCAAGAAAAGAAACCAGGGCACAAACACTGTGACCATACAGTTTGCCAGTGTTGCAAAACTGCAATCAAGACCATTACCGTATATACTCGTGTATAAGCCGACCCGTGTATAAGCCGACCCCCCTACTTTTGCCCCAAAAATCTGGAAAAACCTATTGACTCGTGTATAAGCCGAGGGTGGACCCCAGCACAGGTATACAGCCCCCAGCAGTGTGGTATAAAGGCCCCCCCAGTGGTATACAGGCCTCCCCAGTGGTAGTATACAGCAGCCCCAGTGGTAGTATATAGCATCCCCAGCAGCCCCAGTGGTACTATATAGCATCCCCAGTGGTAGTATATAGCATCCCCAGCAGCCCCAGTGGTAGTATATAGCATCCCCAGCAGCCCCAGTGGTAGTATATAGCATCCCCAGCAGCCCCAGTGGTAGTATATAGCAGCCCCAGTGGTAGTATACAGCAGCCCCAGTGGTAGTATACAGCAGCCCCAGTGGTAGTATACAGCAGCCCCAGTGGTAGTATACAGCAGCCCCAGTGGTAGTATATAGCATCCCCAGCAGCCCCAGTGGTACTATATAGCATCCCCAGTGGTAGTATATAGCATCCCCAGCAGCCCCAGTGGTAGTATATAGCATCCCCAGCAGCCCCAGTGGTAGTATATAGCATCCCCAGCAGCCCCAGTGGTAGTATATAGCAGCCCCAGCAGCCCCAGTGGTAGTATACAGCAGCCCCAGTGGTAGTATACAGCAGCCCCAGTGGTAGTATACAGCAGCCCCAGTGGTAGTATATAGCATCCCCAGTGGTAGTATACAGCAGCCCCAGTGGTAGTATATAGGAGCCCCAGCAGCCCCAGTGGTAGTATACAGGAGCCCTAGTGGTAGTATACAGGAGCCCAAGCAGCCCCAGTGGTAGTATACATCAGCCCCAGATGTATATACAGCCCCAGAGGTAGTATACAGCCCCAGTGGTAGTATACATCAGCCCCAGAGGTATATGCAGCCCCAGTGGTAGTATACAGGAGCCCAAGCAGCCCCAGTGGTAGTATACATCAGCCCCAGATGTATATACAGCCCCAGTGGTAGTATACAGCCCCAGTGGTAGTATACATCAGCCCCAGTGGTAGTATACAGGAGCCCAAGCAGCCCCAGTGGTAGTATACATCAGCCCCAGATGTATATACAGCCCCAGTGGTAGTATACAGCCCCAGTGGTAGTATACATCAGCCCCAGAGGTATATGCAGCCCCAGTGGTAGTATACAGCCCCAGTGGTACTATCCAGCAGCCCCAGAGGTATATACAGCCCCAGTATTAATAAACAGCCCCCCTCCTTAATATGTGTCCCCCAGTATTAATAAACAGCCCCCCCCTCCTTATCACGGCCCCCCAGGCTGCGGCAGCTGTCAAAATAACAAACAGTGTATACATCACCTTCCGACGCAGCTTCTCCGCTCCTCCGGTCCTCCGCTCGCCGGCTGCTTCTTCTTCTTGTGCCGACTTCTGTGACCGCGCGCAGGAAATGACGTCATCTCCTGCGCCCGGTCACATGACACCGGCACAAGAAGAAAGAAGAAGCCGGCGAGCGGAGGACCGGAGAAGCTGCGACGGAAGGTGATTTATAAACTGTTTGTTATTTTGAGAGCTGCCGCAGCCTGGGGGGAACATGATAAGGAGGGGGGGGCTGTTTATTAATACTGGGGGACACATATTAAGGAGGGGGGCTGTGTATTGCAATATGCACGGCATCCCCCCGCCGTTGATGGACGGGGGGATGCCGTGCATATTCATTGCACTAATGAGGCGGCCCCACGTGACCGCCTGCGGTCACCGCGGCCCCCTCCTGCCTCCTCCAGCTCCCGGTCACAGCCCCCCCCCACAGCATTACCGTATAGACCCGTGTATAAGCCGAGGGGGGGACTTTTCAGCCCAATTTTGTGGGCTGAAAAACTCGGCTTATACACGAGTATATACGGTAATTATTTTTAACATTGTACAATCCCTGACAGACGTTATGTCGCTTATCCATGTTATGTAAATAAAAGCTTCATTTATTGCTTTTAGAAATTACTCTTTTGAAAACTGAAACCCTCCAAAATTTGGTTTAGGTTAAGAAAATGAATTGGCATCAATGCTGAAACATTGATCATTTAATGAACACAGAATGGTCAGATTTTAGCAAGACAAGTTTTGTTGCCTGGTCATATACTGCACCCAATCCTAGTTTACATCCTCACCTGTGCTCAGTAAATGATCGGTTAATTAGTGGGTGTGTCTAAAAAGAAATCCAGCACCCAAGACCTTCACTTGAACTGCAACTTGAGCTCTAACAACGTGCCAAAAATCCACCCTACGACCAAAGCCTTGATTATCAAGAGGCTGAAGACCAGATCCACTGCAGAGGTGGCTGGCACCTTTCATGTGTCTCAGCATCAAGTACAAAGAATTAAAAAAAGATTTGAAGAGACTGGAGATTTGTTTGACAAGCCCAGGTCTGTCAGACCCCACAAGACAACTGCTCAGGAGGAAGGTTTGTTGGATAGAAAATCCAAAGAAAGCTCCTCTTCTACTGCAGCAGAGCTTCAACAGGCCTGGTGACGTCAAGTACCTGTGTCAACTAGAACAGTTTGTAGGATTCTGTCTCAAAATGGCCTCCATGGTGAAATCATCACCTGAGGAAGGCGCTAGTACGCCGAAACGCGTAGTGAGAGAGACCAGTAATACTCATTAAAGAAGTTTTATAATTGAATTGGACAAACTTCCCGGAGTTTATTCAGAATGCGCCTGCTTAAACCGCTTGTTTAACTTTTACTAATCTACAAGCACCCCTGGTGAGCGGTGCAGAGCTGCTTCTGATAACACTGTGTCATTGAGGAGAATGGGGATCTAACAGCTAAAGCTCTCAAGGACCTGTGCTGATGTCAGACCGTGTGACTGATCACGTGTCAGCCTGAGACCTGGAAGCAGGGAGAGACGGCAGCTGCACGAGACGCAGCAAGGCTACAACACCTGGTTATGCTGGCAGCATAACCAGGACAGGTGAGCACCAACAATCCACCGACCCCCTTTCCCCCACTGACCCCTGATACTGCACCAGGAGCGCCCCTCTCTGTTTTTTATCAACCTCAGGAAAATAGACTTTTTCTAAGTCTATTTCTCTGAGGCAATTGCTAATCTCATGGTGGAGCAGACTAACCTTTACGCCCAGCAATTTTGGCCGAAAACCCAAATTCATCATTTTCTACTTGGAGTCCCGTTTACTCAGTAGAAATGATGAAATATTGGGGACTGGTCCTTCACATGGGGATTGTGAAGGAACCAAAAATCTGCTAATACTGGAGTATTTTATATTTTATATCAAACTCCAGTATTCGGCATGGTGATGACCCGCAAATGATTTGAGGTCATTGGCAAGTTTCTCTATTTTAGGGACAATGCAGACAGCCTTCCCCGCGATGACCCGAATTTTAATAGACTGTTCAAAATTTGGCCGGTCATTGAACGCTTCAGCAACAAGTTTGCTGAAGTGTACATTCCTCAAAGGGAAATTTGTATGGATGAATCCCTCATCCACTTCACAGGGAGGTATCAATTCCGTCAGTACCTGCCCTCTTACTGTTATGACCTATGTTTTTGGGAATATCACATTTGTGAAGTAAAAGTGTTAAGGTATGTGCTTTAAGTTATGAATCGAACACAAAGATATGTTATGCCATTGTTTCATAATATTAATTAAACATATGTTTCCATAGTTTAATGAGCTGTTTGTGTGGTTGAAAATTCCCACTTTGGTAAGATCAAGAAAAGAAACCAGGGCACAAACACTGTGACCATACAGTTTGCCAGTGTTGCAAAACTGCAATCAAGACCATTAATTATTTTTAACATTGTACAATCCCTGACAGACGTTATGTCACTTATCCATGTTATGTAAATAAAAGCTTCATTTATTGCTTTTAGAAATTACTCTTTTGAAAACTGAAACCCTCCAAAATTTGGTTTAGGTTAAGAAAATGAATTGGCATCAATGCTGAAACATTGATCATTTAATGAACACAGAATGGTCAGATTTTAGCAAGACAAGTTTTGTTGCCTGGTCATATACTGCACCCAATCCTAGTTTACATCCTCACCTGTGCTCAGTAAATGATCGGTTAATTAGTGGGTGTGTCTAAAAAGAAATCCAGCACCCAAGACCTTCACTTGAACTGCAACTTGAGCTCTAACAACGTGCCAAAAATCCACCCTACGACCAAAGCCTTGATTATCAAGAGGCTGAAGACCAGATCCACTGCAGAGGTGGCTGGCACCTTTCATGTGTCTCAGCATCAAGTACAAAGAATTAAAAAAAGATTTGAAGAGACTGGAGATTTGTTTGACAAGCCCAGGTCTGTCAGACCCCACAAGACAACTGCTCAGGAGGAAGGTTTGTTGGATAGAAAATCCAAAGAAAGCTCCTCTTATACTGCAGCAGAGCTCCAACAGGCCTGGTCACCTCAAGTCCCTGTGTCAACTAGAACAGTTTGTAGGATTCTGTCTCAAAATGGCCTCCATGGTGAAATCAGTGCCCAGAAGCCAGCACTAAACAAAAGGCAAATAAAAAAAACGTGTGGCATTTGCAAAGTCCCACAGCCTGATAAACAGATGGACATTGGAAAAGTGGCAGAAAGTAGATTTCTCTGATGAATCTTCAGTAGAATGACACCACAGCCACCGCAAATACTGCAGGAGACCTACTGGAGCCCGTATGGATCCAAAATACACCCATATAACACTTACATTTGATGGTGGAAAGATCAAGGTCTGGGGTTACATTCAGTATGGGGATGTGCGAAACATTTGCAAGGTGGAAGACAATATCAATAGCCTAAAATATAAAGAAGTATGAACTACCTCTTATATTCCAAATCATAAAATGGGTCAAATTCTGCAGCAGGATGGTGCTTCATCTCATACATCCATCTGTACAACTAAGTTCCTCCTGGGAAAAAAGATCAAGGTGCTCGAAGACTGGCCAGCCCAATCACCAGACATGAACATCATTGAGCATGTTTGGGGTAGGATGAAAGAGGAAGCTTTAAAGACAGAACCAAAGAATCTAGATGAACTCTGGGAGGCATGTAAGACTGCATTCTTTGCTATTCCTGTTGACTTCATTAATAAATTATATGAATCATTGTTGAACCACATGGATGCAGTCCTTCAAGCTCATGGAAGTCACACAAAATATTAAATATGACTCTACTAGCACCACAACTTCATTCACCAATGTTATGCAACATATATTTGTATTTTAAGTACATTTTTTAGTTTGAAAATCACATCACTTTCTGTGGGAAACAAAACTTTTGTCTTGCCAAAATCTGACCATTCTGTGTTCATTATATGATCAATATTTCAGCATTAATGCCAATTTATTTTTTTAACCTAAACCACATTTCGGAGGGTTTCAACTTTCAAAAGAGTAATTTATACAACCAATGGATGAATTAAACGTCAGGTTATAAGTTTGTATTTACATAACATGGATAAGCGACATAACTTCTGTCAGGGAGTGTAGACTCGCACCATACATGACATACCTAACATATACTAGGGTGGTTAACTTACCTTACGTCACCACATTGAGTGAGCACGCCATGGGTCATTTGGTTTTGGACTACATATGCTCAGTCCAAAATCCATACGGTACTTTGTGGGTGGTTGACACATGGTATTACACACACACATGCAGACATGAGCTTGCAAGCCATGATTGACCTGGAAATCATTCGGCTGAGTATTACCAGTTCATTAGCTGGGCAAGGTAGCTGTTTTTGGGAGTATGTTTGAGGATTTGACACATTAACCCTTCCTTGTGTTCAAACAAGGCACATCACGTGTATGTTACATGTTTTCACTAAGCAGATGGAAAACACAATGGCTTTCAAATGCTTTTAGTAGAGAAAAAAAACACAACCTGTGTTTAACAACTACATAAAGAAAAGGTACATGATGAATGCAAAAGAGGCTAATTTCGCCACAAAACTCAACACAGAAATCAAATATGTCCAGCAACACGATGAACCTGGCCAACCTGGGACATAAAATACTCTGCGTATTGGTTGCAAATCTCCATCACTGCCACTGGAGAGCATACATTAGCATGTTGGAGGCCAACCAAGATGGAATCCCATTCATATGGGTCAAGTATGAGGGGGTCTTGGCGACAAGCATAGTTGTGTAGGCATACACATGTCTTCACAACGCTATCAACATTCTGAGGGTGCAACTGCATGGTAGTGAGCAGGACCCGCCACTTTGAGGCCAAGATGCCAAAACGCACACTCCACGTATTAGTGTGCCCGACTTAACTGTGTGTTCAAGTTACGCCGGTTATGGGTCAGTGTGCGGTTGGCATATGGCCTCATAAGGTTTATGTAGAGTTGAAAGTCCTCATCCACAACCAACACATAGGAGACACTGGGCGACGTTGTTCCAGGCAAAGGGCATGGTGGGGAAATATTGACGCGGCCTTTATAGAGGGATTTCCCCTTGTTGCTGTCCTTAAATAACCTGGAATCGTTGGTGAGCCGTAGGCCACAATGTGCACTGTGACAAATCTTCCCTGGGCATCCGCTATGGCCATTAGAATTATCGAGAAAAATTTCTTATAGTTAAAATAATTTGTACCACTATTGGCTGGCTTGCAAATCCTAATGTGTTTGCCATCAAGGACACCGATGCAATTGAGATACTGGGACACTTGTGTAAACCATGTGGCATTTTCACGCCATATTTCAGTGGTGGGTGCTGGCATCACCAGGGGCTGCAGTTTCGACCACAGGACTAAACAGGTCTCCGGCATGATGCCGCAATTGGTTGACCAGCCAATCCAGAACTGGTACTGTAAGGAGGCATAACTCTCCCTTTTTCGCCAAGTACCTGAAATGAAAAAAAAAAAAAAACATTAACTAGTGAACACACACACATGACATGATGTAATGTTCAGGCAGGGAGTGAGCACATATGTAGAGTGTGTGTGCAGAAACAAGGCAGCAGGCTAACAACAAGTACCTCAGAGTCACTACCAGTCTTTCAGCAGGGGATAAAGGCCGGCCGGCAACATGTATCCTGGCGACATATGTCATCGGCCATCAGAGCAAGGAGTGCGTCAAATAAGGCCACGGACATACGTAGATTACGTTGGCACATCTCTGGGAAACTCATCAATTGTTGGAAGAGAACATGGAGGGACTCATATTAGGGTCTGAGCAGCTTTACTTCATGTACTCAGAGCTGGCTACGCCTGGCTTGTGGCAACTGGCGACGACATAACACCAGGTAGCGCAGCTCCAGGAAAAGTAAATCTTCCATGATAACTACAGAGCCTCCAAACAGACACAATATGTCAAAATGGCTAATGACAACACCCCCAAATTACCTGCCCTTCTTATTGGTTGAGGGGTGTGGCTAACCTTCAATCCCAACTAGAAAATAAAAAACCTGCAGAAAAGGGACCCTATCCGTTAACGCATGCCACATATGTGCATCATGCATTAACGCATGCACTTTTTACACTGACACATAATGACACAAAATGCATAAAAAAACATGCAAAAAAAACGCTTCTGGAAACGGATCTGTCAAAAAAATCTGGCTCCCAAGTGTGACCCTAGGCTAATACTGAAAAATTCTAAGTTTTAGATGGAACCCCCTGAACGCAATGCATAATGCTGGTCTAACCCTAGCCATACTTTGAATGCCAAACGAGCTCCTGTAACCAGCTTCAATGGACTGAGTCTGATGCTGCTTTTAAGTCATATGCAACATTAAAGATGCATGTTGGTGAACATTTGTACATTTAAAACATACCGTACTAATTTCTAACATTCACATTGTTGATTGCCCCTAAATTCAGTCTTTAACCCCTTCACCATCTGGTTATAAACCGTTTTTGCTGTTTTGTTTTTTCCTCCCCTCCCAAGAGTCACAATTTTTTTTAATTTTTCTGTCAGTATAGCCATATAAGACCTTTTTTAGTGGGATGAGTTGTATTTTGGATCGAAACCATTAATTTTACTATATATTGCACTGAAATATGGGGAAAAAATTGCAAGTGTGGAGAAATTGCAAAAAAAAAAGTACAATTTCTCGATTTTTTATTTAATTCACAATGTTTGCTATATCATAAAACTGACTTGGCAGTATGATTCTCAAGATCAGTACGAGTACCTAGATACCAAACAGGTATAGTTTTCTTTCAACTTGTGTAGTGGAAAAAAAATTCAGAAGTTTGTAAAAAAAAAAAAAAAAAAACATTGCTTTTGTCGCCATATTCCGAGAACCGTAACATTTCTGTTTTTTTGTGATCTTGGGCTATGTTGATGATTTTACTGATAATATTTTTGGGTAGATGTGATGTTTTGTTTACCTCTTATTGCACTTTATTGCAAAGTTGTGGCAGCCAAAATAGATGAAATTCTGGCATTATGTTTTTTTTCGTTATGCTGTTTACTGATCGAATTAATTTATTTTATTTTGATAATTGGATATTTCTGAATGCAGCAATACCAATTATGTGTATTTTTATTTTTTTTTAATTGGTTTATTTTCAACGGGGCAAAAGGGGACTGATTTGAACTTTTATGTTTTTTAATGTTTTAAAAGGGTTTTTTTTTCACTTTTTATTGTAGTTAGTAGTCCCATTAGGCAACATTAAGATGCAATCATCCATTTGTTTTTGCTGTACAGAGCAGTGCTGGTGCAATGCTCAGTACAGCAGAAATGACGATCTCCTAGGAACGCCAGCTCTCAGCTGGCTGGTTCATGAGAAGTTCATCATCACAGATACAGGGGTTGTCAGCTTCCCCCGGCTGTCATGTTAATCCGTTGATGACCTGTGATCACATCACAGAGCTGCCGATGGGTAGAGAGAATGATGTCCTCTCTGCCGGCGTGTGTTAAATTCCCCTGTTAGAGATTAAGCAAGGGGCGGATCTCCAGATCACCTGCAGTTGTTAGAGGCATATTTTGGCTGATCGGATCTGCAGACATGTGCAGGGAAAGATGCTGTTTCTCTAAATTCATGAAGAATTAATTATCTAATCCCTTATGGCCACTTTACACGTTGCAATATCGTTTCGATATTGTATACATCGGCACGGGAGCGCGCACATTTTTGGCTCTAATCCATGATCGCATAGGAGATGTTACACGTACCAACTTCACCTCCGACCAACGACAAACCTGCGTTCCAGAAGTGGCCGAGGCCGACGGGACGCCGACTTTTTAGATCATAGTTGGGCTGTCACACAGCACAACCACATAACCAATCTGGGCATGGATTACGCGGAGCTCAGGACATAGGCGTATATTATGTTGAATTTTACCACGCCCACAGCAATCCTATTGGATGGCGACAGAGCGTTGTGATTGGTCATTAAACGTAGACAACATGGTGGCGTCATGGATGCACTTTACCATTCTATGATAATGGAAACAGGTTAAATATGGGATGCGTGGCAGTTGCCGCAACACCCTGCGGCGTCGCGAAAGTGTCACATCAGCACGCAAATGTTATGCAGTGTTGTTAACTGCTCCATATTGATAAATTTGAAAGGCCTACTGGCCAAGTTGGTCACCTACACACAAGAAGTGTGCACATGTGTATGTACCTCACATAGCATTATCCCCCGTGTTTTTTTGGGAAATGTATCTATGTGTTCACACATGTGTGCATATGTCTGAATGACACACCCAAACATGTCCCATGTGTGTTGGCACAGCAATGTGTACATGCCTCAATCTGGACAGACAAATACACATTAGAAAATGCAGTGTGTTGAGCAACCAAATACATGTGTATTGTACATGTGCACACAATGGTGCAGGGACAGATAAACACCATTGGGGTAGGATACCTCACTGCACAATATATAATGCAATATGTCACATACTTGTCTCATCTTATAAAGAAAATATGCACATACAATTTTTTCATCAGAAAAATACATATTAGTAGTGTGGCCACTCACATTAGAAAACCCCAAAAAAGTTAAACACACATATGACAGAAATGAAAAAGGGCATAATTTGCCTAAACATTAGCCAATACAGTGTTGGTCAAACAGAAATACAAATAATAGAAACACATAGGACAGTGTGGACCCATCACACCCCCCTTAGATGTGGTGTTGCTGCCAGGGCAAAGCCCCAGGGCCATTGATATATGAGCAGTAGCTGTCTCTGCTGCTTCTGGCATCCTGCTGATGTCGGCCTGGGACCAACGGCTGGAGTGGCGCTAGCCCAAGGTCGTTATCAAGCCACTCACCTGGACTGAGTTCCCCAGTTGTGGGGTCCACACTATCCATATAACTTGCTGGCGTGTATGATTGAGTATCCCTACGCCGCAGAAAGTTATGTAGCACACAACACGCCATCACTACCATTCCTGTTTCAGACTTAAAGGAGTATGAAACACACGGAATCTATTGGCCATGATCCTGAACACATTTTCAACCACTCGACGTGCCCGGGATAGCCAGTAATTGAAAATGCGTTTCTCAGGGGTCAGAGTCCTCTGAGGTTATGGCCGTAGTAGGTTGGCGTGTAGTGCGAAGGCCTCATCCCCCACAAAAGCAAAGTTGAGATTTTCAGTGGTGTCATCATTGGTGGGTAAGTTAAGGCATCCACTCACAAGGTCGCGACCAAATGAGGTATGGACCAAAACACCACCATCAGACACACACCCGTTCATCCCCACATACACAAGGAGGAACTCATAGTTAGCATTGACGAGGGCCATGAGGACCACACTAAAATAACCTTTGTGGTTATAATAGTAGGACCCGCTGTTGTGGGGTTGTGTGATCCTCACATGCTTGCCATCCAATGCACCCCCGCAGTTTGGGAATTGCCACGTCTCCTCAAAGCCAGTGGCAACTGACAACCATTCCGCGGGGGTTGTTGGAAACCGCATATAGGTTGGCAAGAGACACCTCACCCTTTGGAAGTGCACTGAGATACAGGCTGATTTGCTGCTAAGGGAAAAAAAGAAAAAAAAAAAAACCTCTTTATATCTGATTCTCTAGCGATTGTGACCGCGAGCTTTGTGTGACAGAGCAAGTGCGACAGAAGTAAGTGTGTGACTTGTGATTCAGTGAGGAGGTGTTTGGGAATCCTGCAACAAATACCTGTGTGAATTGCTGACTGTTTGTTTTTGTTTTTTTTCACCTTTTAATTTTATTGGGCTTTCTTATCTTTCTTTTCTCTCTACAAGTTTATAGTCTCTTATTTTACTACCTGTAAGTTAAAGGGTTAACTACTTGCACTTAAAACCTGTGGTGTAGCTATACTTACAAGGGGTTAATTAAGGGTGGGGGTGCATAATTAAGGGTTTATAAGAAGCAGCTGGTTGGGGCTTCCAGTCCTTTGGAAGTGCACTGAGATACAGGCTGATTTGCTGCTAAGGGAAAAAAAGAAAAAAAAAAAAAACCTCTTTATATCTGATTCTCTAGCGAGTGTGACCGCGAGCTTTGTGTGACAGAGCAAGTGCGACAGAAGTAAGTGTGTGACTTGTGATTCAGTGACTTTGGATTAAGGGAGTTTGGAAGGGAGGATTTACTGAATTGCTGGTTGTATTTTATTAATACTTTGCATTTCTTTTTACTTATCATTTCTGTCTGGTGCAATCCCCATTAGGAAATGAGCTCCATGATTGGCAATGCCATCCAGTGTACATCTTGCCACATGTATGCATTCCTTGACCAGCCGGTCGAGGGTGCATACTGCTGTGTGAGATGTGAGTACGTTGTGCATTTGGAAGCCCAGATACTGGATCTAAATGAACGACTGACAACGCTGAGATCCATAGACAATATGGAAAGGAGTCTGCTGCTCACTGAACAGCTGCTCAATGGGATAGATGTGGGGGAGGATGGTACTATGGAGCCTCAGGACCATGAGGTAGCTAGCTGGGTGACAGTTAGAAGGCGGGTAGAGGAGTGTCTGCTCCAGTAAGGGGGAAAACAGGAGAGTAGGGCAGGCCAGACAGGTGCTGGTAGTTGGGGACTCAATTATTAGGGGAATAGATAGGGCAATCTGTCACAAAGACAGGGATCGTCGAACAGTGTGCTGCCTACCTGGCGCTCGAGTCCGGCACATCGCTGATCGGGTTGACAGATTACTGGGAGGGGCTGGTGAGGACCCAGCGGTCATGGTGCACATTGGCACAAATGACAAAGTTAGAGGTAGGTGGAAGGTCCTTAAAGATGATTTCAGGGAATTAGGCTGCAAGCTTAAGGCAAGGACCTCCAAGGTAGTATTCTCTGAAATACTGCCTGTACCACGTGCCACACCAGAGAGGCAACGGGAGATTAGGGAGATAAATAAGTGGCTCAGGAATTGGTGTAGGAAGGAGGGGTTTGGGTTCCTGGAGAACTGGGCCGACTTCTCTGTTGGCTACAGGTTCTATGCTAGGGACGGGCTGCACCTCAATGGGGAGGGTGCAGCTGTGCTGGGGAGAAAATGGCTAGAAGGTTGGAGGAGTGTTTAAACTAGGGATTGGGGGGGAGGGTATTCATTGTATAGGAGGGGAAGATAGTGTAAACAGTAACCTGGGCACAAGTAATAAAAGTGGGGGTGGCATGGGGGGTATTGTTAGAACAGTCAATCTAGTAGGAAGGAATAGAGGTAAAGAGAGATGCATAAAGTGCATGTTCACTAATGCCAGAAGCCTCACCAACAAAATGGAGGAATTAGAATTGATTTTGTTGGAAAATAATTATGACATGGTGGGGATTTCGGAGACTTGGCTGGATGAGAGTCATGACTGGGCTGTTAATTTACAGGGCTATTGTCTGTTCAGAAATGACCGTACAAATAGGCGAGGAGGAGGTGTATGTTTATACGTAAAATCATCCTTAAAACCCATCCTGCGTGATAATATAGGTGAATCTAATGGAAATGTAGAGTCCCTGTGGGTGGAGATAAGGGGAGGGGGAAAAAATAATAAATTACTGATAGGGGTTTGTTATAAGTCCCCAACAATAATGGAAGTGGAGGAGAATATCCTCATAAAGCAAATAGATGAAGCAGCGACTCAGGGAGAAGTCATTATTATGGGGACTTCAACTACCCTGAAATACATTGGGGATCAGAAACCTGCAGTTCTAGCAAAGGTAATAAGTTTTTGAAAACTATAAGAGACAATTACCTTTCACAACTGGTTCAGGACCCAACAAGAAGGGGGCACTGCTGGACCTAATATTAACCAACAGGCCAGACCGCATATCAAATATACGGGTTGGAGGTCACTTGGGTAATAGTGATCATAACTTAATAAGCTTTCAAGTATCCTTTACTAAGACGTGTAGTAGAGGGGCCACAAGGACACTAAACTTCAGGAAGGCAAATTTCCAACGGTTGAGAGATGATCTTAGTGCAATAAACTGGGACGATGTCCTGAGACATAAAAGTACACAACACAAATGGGAGATGTTTATTAGCATCCTGAATAGGACCTGTGCACAATATATACCCTATGGGAATAAGCATGCTAGAAATAGGAGGAAACCACTATGGCTAAATAAAGCGGTAAGAAGTGCAATATGTGACAAAAAGAAAGCATTTAGGGAATTAAAGCAAGTAGGTAGTGATGAAGCATTAAATAAATACAGAAAATTAAATAACATTTGTAAAAAGCAAATCAAGGCAGCAAAGATTGAGACAGAGAGACTCATTGCCAGAGAAAGTAAAAAGAATCCCAAAATATTTTTTAACTACATAAATAGTAAGAAACTAAAAAATGATGGTGTTGGCCCCTTTAAAAATAGTCTGGGTGAAATGGTGGATGAGGATGAGGAAAAAGCAAATATGCTAAATGACTTTTTTTCAACAGTATTTACACAAGAAAATCCCATGACAGACAATATGATCAGTGATAACAAAAATTCTCAATTAAACGTCACCTGCTTAACCCAAGAGGAAGTACGGCATCGTCTAAAAATCACTAAAATTGACAAATCCCCGGGCCCAGATGGGATACACCCCAGAGTGCTGCAGGAATTAAGTACTGTCATAGATAGACCATTATTTTTAATATTTAAAGATTCCATAATATCAGGGTCTGTACCACAGGACTGGCGTATAGCAAATGTGGTGCCAATATTCAAAAAGGGGACAAAAACTGAACTTGGAAATTATAGGCCAGTAAGCTTAACCTCTACTGTGGGTAAAATCCTAGAGGGTTTTCTAAGAGATGCTATACTGGAGTATCTGAACAAAAATAACCTCATGACCCATTATCAACATGGTTTTACGAGGGACCGTTCCTGTCAAACTAATCTAATAAGCTTCTATGAAGAAGTAAGTTCTGGACTGGACCAAGGAAATGCGGTGGATGTGGTGTATATGGACTTTTCAAAAGCTTTTGATACGGTGCCACACAAAAGGTTGATACATAAAATGAGGGCAATGGGGATAGGGGAAAATATGTGTAAGTGGGTTAAGAACTGGCTTAGTGATAGGAAACAAAGGGTGGTTATTAATGGAACACACTCAGAATGGGTCACAGTTAACAGTGGGGTACCACAGGGGTCAGTGTTGGGCCCGCTTCTATTTAATATATTTATTAATGACCTTGTAGGGGGCATACAGAGTAGAATCTCAATATTTGCAGATGACACTAAACTCTGCAGGGTAATCAATACAGAGGAGGACAATTTTATATTACAGGAGGATTTATGTAAACTAGAAGCTTGGGCTGCTAAATGGCAAATGCGCTTTAATGGGGATAAATGTAAAGTCATGCACTTGGGCAGAGGAAACAAAGGGTATAATTATGTGCTTAATTATAAAACACTGGGCAAAACTATCACTGAAAAAGACCTGGGTGTATGGGTAGATGACAAACTCACATTTAGTGGCCAGTGTCAGGCAGCTGCTGCAAAGGCAAATAAAATAATGGGATGTATTAAAAGAGGCATAGATGCTCATGAGGAGAACATAGTTTTACCTCTATACAAGTCACTAGTGCGACCACACTTAGAATACTGTGTACAATTCTGGTCTCCGGTGTATAAGAAAGACATAGCTGAACTAGAGCGGGTCCAGAGAAGAGCGACAAAAGTTATTAGAGGACTAAGGGGTCTGCAATACCAAGACAGGTTATTAAACTTGGGGTTATTTAGCTTGGAAAAACGAAGGCTTAGGGGTGATCTTATAATAATGTATAAATATATGAGGGGACAGTACAGAGACCTTTCTAATGATCTCTTTACTCTTAGGCCTGAGACTGGGACAAGGGGGCATCCTCTACGTCTGGAGGGAAGAAGGTTTAATCATAATCACAGACGCGGATTCTTTACTGTAAGAGCAGTGAGACTATGGAACTCTCTGCCACATGATGTTGTAATGAGTGAGTCACTACTAACATTTAAGAGGGGCCTGGATGCCTTTCTTGAAAACTATAATATTACCAGTTATACATACTAGATTCTTTGATAGGGCGTTGATCCAGGGAATTAGTCTGATTGCCGTATCTGGAGTCAGGAAGGAATTTTTTTCCCCCAATGTGGAGATTAGTGTTGCCACATGGGGTTTTTTTTTGCCTTCCTCTGGATCAACATGTTAGGCTATGGGTTGAACTAGATGGACTTAAAGTCTTCCTTCAACCTTAAAAACTATGTTACTATGTTACTATGTTACCTCACAATAGCCTCACAAGTCTCAGGGATAAGGCTGCTCAGCAGGGAGCGCGAGACTGCAGCAGCATACTGCAGGTCAGTGAGCGTGTGCCCTGAAGCCAAGAAACGCAGAGTGACAACCAACTGCTCCTCTGCTGGTACTGCTAGACGCATCACAGTGTCCTCATGGGCGATATGTGGGGTAACCAAGTCCAAAAGCAGTTTGTAAGAGTCCTCGGACATCCTGAGATAATTTTTAAAGTCCTGCGAATTGGTGTCCTCCAGCTGATGGACAAGGCCCATGTGACTCAGGTGGGGCCTTTGCAGGAGCCAGTCCTGAGACCACACACGCCATCGTCTACGCCTCTGCAGTCTCTCATTCCTCTCATCTGTCAACAAGGCATTCTCAACCAGGGACAAAGACACTACTGCCATTGCCGAATGATGCATGACGTCCAATCAGTGTTAGCAAAGATCTGCAAATCCAAAAGGGATATGTGTCAGAAAAACCAAGATACTGTGGTAACATGAATATGCCTCCAACAATTTAACATGGCCAGCATCCCCAAAGCCGCCTCCAGGGCACAGCTTCATTGTTGCCGTATGATGACACACAACATATAATGTTTGGTGGGATAAATTAACTGCCCCCCCCCCCCACAGTTGCACAATTCTGGCCAAACATGCCACACATATGTAAACCAATGAGGGCCATATTTGCCCAGGTGGAAGGGGGCAAGTGCCCGGATGGCTGTTTGGCATGAGCTAAGTAAAGTCTACAAAGATTAGTGATATGGAGCAGCTGTATGTGAAATGCGGCTGCACAGATCCAATTGTTAAAAAGGCATTACCCATGGGCTTTTCCACAAAATGTGCTACCACCGTGTGGAGAAACCAGGCAAAACACTCCCGAAACAATCCTACCGTCGCTGGGTCACCACACTACAACCCCCTTGGCCCCCCAAACGTGGCTTTGGAAAATTTAAAAAAAAAAAAAAACATCGCCAACATCAATGGCAGGTCAGACACAATCACACTGGCATGTATCCAAATGTACAACAGCCATCTCCTGACACCCCGAATATTATACTCATGTCCTGTCTGGACATCATGGCCATGTTCAAACACATTCAAGGGCAAAACTGAGGCACAGGTCAGCTGTTTGCAAATATGTACTGGGAGAAGCTCTTTCCCCCCCCTACCCTGAAAAAGGCCAGGCATAGACATTACACATCCCAAGAGGCTACAGATGCCACATGCATTTGTATGGCCAAGGCAAATGTGCACATGTTTCAACAACAATGATGGATGCCCAGGACTATGCAGAAATTGAATGTGTGTGGGCAAACACATTTGAAACATTTTCCTACATTTGCACAAAGGCCATGATTGGGTTTTGGAATTCCAGCAGCTGAACTACAATATTGCAGCCCACACCACCTGAGAAGCCCTGCATGACGCCAGTACTACAACAGGCACACACAATCACAATTTGTTGTGTTAACAACGTCAAAGAGATGTGAACAATTCACAAATGGTGAGCAGACTCATAATGAAGGCTAATGGCAATTGTACATGCAGGTATATTCTCAAAACGCAATTATTATGGCTAAACATCCACATACATTTCTGAGCAACAGTACTTACCCCAATAGCTCTGGGCAGAAAACCTAAGTACGTTCAGCTGTGTGCGATTTTTAAGTGCGAAACAACCAATTACAACCCACTTGCGCCCATTTCATTGGCTGTGTGTCCTTTAAAAGACGACGTTCCGATCATCCCCCCACAAACACATGGAAACACAACGTGGTAGAGTCTCCTCTTCTGGCACTGGAGGACTGACGGTATGTATTGGTGACCCACCTTCGTCATGACTTCATTTTTGTTCTGCTGTTCAAGTTCCATTAAAGCATATAGTATATTTGGTTTTAGGGCCCTGCCCTGAAGGCAATTTTCCACACACAGAAATCTGTGTCCAACTTCTGAACATATCTCTGTTGGCAGTGAAATCATGGACACATTGCTCCATTTTGGACCCAGCCATAAAATGGCAAAATATGTCCATGATTTCACTGCAACCAGAGATCTTTCCCGAAGTTGGACACAGATATGTGTGCGTGTAAAGTGGCCTTCACACCACCTTGGCCCTAAGCCAATTCAGATGTCATGGAGATCGGACAAGGGAAACACTGTTGCCAGACGCCTTTTTGAGCCCCAAACAGTGAAATCCATGATGCATTGTCCACATGTTGCCAAACTAGGCAAGTGGAGCCTGGTGCACATTGACTGGGACTTCCTAAGTGCTTAGTCTTGTTTGTCTACTAGCCATTGGACCCACCTTAGTGTAATCCAAAACAACACTGATGAGGGCCAATACCCCGTTGGAGCTGTGTGTGGATGGCTATCTGTTGGGGTTAATTCCCTTGTCATATCTGTAGCTTTGACCTGTGTGTTTTTGACATTTATATGGCCTAAGCAGATGCTGGTTCGGGAGGGGTCCACAAGGCTGAAATGGAACCTGTCAGGTTGTTTATGCCCCCCAGCTATCACTATCTGTACCTGCAGCTTACAAATAGTATTGGAATCCTCCCTGTGTGAGATCATAGTGTAATGTTAAATTTGGCACCCAAACATTTTTACACTTACATTTCAGTCCCCACCTTGGAGAAGGGGGTGTGTCCGGCAGGATAATCATTAATTAACTTATAACTTTGATACCTAAAGGAACAGTAGGTGTAACAATCATGTGACCATAGTGGCCGTAAGTAAGCCAGCAAACATATTATGTTGTATGAGAACTTAGCTCCGCCTATTGTAGTCACATGGTTGTGACCTCACATTAGGTCTCCAAACATGTTATAGGCCAAGAATGAAATCCTAACTATTAACATGCAAAACAGTCCCCGTCCTCAAAGCTGGGGACAGACTGCCTCATTACATAAGGAAATGTAAGTGGCAAAATGCTTTATGGTCACCTTTCACATTACACTCTGAGCTCAGACAGGAAGGATTAGAATAGTATTATGAAGCTGCAGGTACAGACAGTGATAGCTGGGGCACCATAAAACACCTGGCAGATTACCTTGACAACACAAAGCAACGTCCTTTGCTGGAGGGATATGTGCCTTGGCCCCAGTTGACCAGTCTTTCTGTTGCGTTGCCACGGAGTCCATTGCCATAAACCACCTATGTGTTCAAATGGCCCATGTTACCTTTGTAAATGGAAATCAACTGGAGCTTTGGTTAGTAAGATCAGTGATTAGCGTATGGCTTAGGCTAACATTTTAGGAGATGACCTTAAGCTTCATGCCTGTTTTTTGAATGTCCATGTGTGTTTCAACCAAACTCAAATACAACATGCCTATGAGGAGAGGGAGATATACATCCCACCTCAGTGAGGGTCCATTGGCTGGTGGCTTTGCCCCCATAAACAGGGAAATAATGTGACCTACATCCATGGATATACTGCCATAGGTACATACTGTTTGGCCATGTGCCTTCTTGTCCTTAGTGGCACATGGGTAATGTTTGCCTGTTGTAATCTGTCACCTATTCTTCACACATCAATCATGTTGGCACAGTGACACATGTAGCCAGGCATACACACATGAAAGCACATGATACGTGCATGTGTCTGTTTACACCCTTCTTTTTTTCACAGATGGAAGACAATCAGGAATATATTAGGGCCTTCATAGCCAAATACCAGGAGCTAAGAGTGCTTGTGGCGGACCAGAGCACCGGACTACAAGAACGCAACGGTGAAGAGAGTGGCGTATGAGCAGCTCATCACCCTCACCCAGCAGCACAACCCTGGGGTGAGGGTGGATTTGAAGTTTGTGCAGAATAAAATCGCAAACCTGCGCACAGTGTACAAGAGGGAGCTGAAAGTAGTGGAAAAATCTATGCGGTCCGGGAGTGGAACGGGGGAGGTTTATCTACCACGTTTGTGGTACTATAACCTCCTCCATTTCCTCCAAGACCAGCATCTCCCTCCGACTACACTGTGCAGCAGGGAGCTTGCACAAACTTCCTCCGCCACTCTCCAAGTCCGGGCTCCGCCACAAGAGGTATGTTAAATTGGTTTGGGGTCATCACACTCTGCAACGGTGGTTTGAAACACTTGTGTTGTGTGTCACTTCTCCAACATATGAGCGTTGTGTTGTTTTCCACAGTGCACATTTGGTAATGGTGTTGGTTTATATTATAGCTTTTAACTTACCTTGTGTGCTTGTGTCCACAGCTATACGTGACCATGGTGCTTACTTATGTGAGTAGAGCAAGCACTGTGTGTTTAGAGACATAGCCATATGTCAAGGCCACAGTACTAGCCTTGTCTTGGATTGCTTATATTGCACATTAAAACTGTTCCAAGGCATATTTCTTCATATGGCATTGATGATATGTGATTGTGTCAATCTTATTTATTTCTTTTTCTCCCCTTTTTCCTCAGGACCCTCAAGGTGCCGGGCCCAGCCAGGGGAAGCCACCCATTCTTGGAGATACCCCCACAACATCAGGGAAGGGGGGTGAGCCCGATCCCGGTCCCGCCGTGCAGCACCCTCGGCCCAGTGAGGGGGGGAGACAAAGGAGACCAGCTCCCCTCTCTACTCAGCTGGGTGACTGGGCTAAGAGGGTGCTGCTGAATCTGGAGAGGGTCCCTTGGACTGGGATCAGGCTGATGGTCAGTGAACGGGTGGCTGAGCTGGCCCGGCCACAAAGAACGTACCTTGAGCGGATCGTCACTCTAGCCCTGGAGGCGTTGATGAATGGGACACTGAACGGGAAGACCATCTTGGCCGAGCCCCCCCAGCCACCGTCACTGTCACAGCAGCCGGCGCCGATGGCTATGTTTGGCCCTGGACATATTCCTGAGGTGCCGAGGGAGCTATTTCGACCTTTCCCTCGGCACCGACCACATCCACTTCCTGCAAGGGATGTGGGTGAGTCTGCCATCGCCGATCCTGCAGCAGACTATGAGAATTATTGGGGACGCTACCACCAATTATGATTTCTTCTGTGCCCTTTTTTTTGGGTTTCTAATTTGAATTGATTTTTCAAGGTGACAAAAACCTTTTTGTGTTTGCAAAGTGCAGTTGTGCAATAAAATTATATTTTGAAATATCAGTGTATTTTATGGGCTACATTGAAATGTTGTTCACAATGTTAAATAGGTACGTTGGATAAAAGGGCACACACAGCTGTGCCATGCACTTTACACACACAAGCAGGCCCAGAAGGTTATGTTCTATGATGATAGATTTCCTCTTCATATTTGGATACAAAATAGTGTTTAAAGGAGATGTGAAGGGCCGACCACAAGGTAATGCATAATGTTAAAAACAACCCTAGGGCCAAATTCCCACTTGTAAGCTTGGACATAGATAAACAGTGGTGTACACACGTTTTGCCCTTAGCTTGCCCTCAACACAATGTGGCATTGTGTATGGTGCAAGGTCTTGCCCCACTGTTCACCAAAATAATTTAGCTGGCAGGGCTGAGCCAAGACCCACCCACCGGTTCTCCCCGCAACGCAATGTGCAATGAAGACACATGGGATATCTTCTTTCCAACTTTATTGAGGTTATAAATGTAGCATCACTCATATGCAATTGAAAACAGGGGGTTGTGTTGTTTTGGCCGTAGCTCAAACATAGGCACAAATCTGCATTATAAACCAAAGGGGAAGAGGCCCGATGCCCTCGACCGCCCACAGCATGTTGGCCCTCACCAGAACCCTCATGCACCAGCCAAAGAAAAGTGAACCACATCTTTGACATCAGCTGATTCCTAGCACACTACAGTCAGGCGATAAGCACCTTCCCGCCTGGCATGGACATGCGGTCCCAGGATCACTAAAATTAAACAAAGCAAGACTCAGCTACCCTGTTAAACATATAACAAGAAGGTTTTATGGCGAAATGATAACATAATACCACCAAAATTATAGAGGTTCGTTGCCGGAGCAGAAAGAAGCTAGTAGTGTTTGTTTGTTTTTGACTGCTGACATTGCCACTGTGTAATGATGTTGTCGGGGGATTACAACAGTGCACCATTAACACTGGCGCAGCATGGTGAATAGTTCGAGCAAAGCCAGGTTTGTGCACCCTACTATGGAAAACAAGTAAGCCCAGGCTTTGGAGTGTCCTGGGAGAAAGTTAACAATGGAAGAAGGTGAACGCCTCAAGGAGAACAGGATATTATTAACTTTGTATTTTTGCTCGTAGAGGTTCGGAAAAGACGGGCGCCGAAAGGTGCAGAGGAAGCAGTGACAAATAAGTCCCTAATTAGCCTATATTTTAAATAGGAGTGTCCAGCCTGGCTTGACGCCGCCCTAGTGATAAAACATTGCAGACCACGACTGGAAAAAACTGCTGCTATGGTGATAGTGTTGAATAACCAGGAAACTAGAAGGTGTATACCCCAAGAACTGAATATCACCTACGCCATAGGCGAAACTGCATATCGTTGTATCTGTCACCGCTCATATAATAGAATTACAATTAGATTTAGAGATGCCTTTGAAAAACTTGGTCCTATGTGTCATGGGACCATAGTTCAATGGCCAGTGCACACCAAGTACCTAGCGAGGGGCGCTGCACCCTTTGATTGTGATAACAGAAATATCGACCAGGCATCTTGATTGTAATAACAGGTATACGGACCGGACATTTGGACATGTGTTATGCGACTCCTTAACCTTATGCTAGTACAAACTGAATTATTAATAGATTTGTGTCTTATATTATTTTATTTATTTCATTTTTTATTATTTATTTATTTTAAATAAACAATCCGTGGAGGGAACAGCAGAGTGCCAATTAGAAAATAATGGATCCGTGAGTAACTGCCCAGGCAATCAGGGCAATAGGGGACTGTACCAGACGAGAAATCGACCTTCTACAGGAAGTGGCATGAGCTAAAATGGAATGTACAACTACTACATGCAGGCATAAGACATGAGAGATTACAGTGCGCGATTAATTACTGAGTTCGCCCTGGGCAAGAACAACGCTTGTTTTGGCTCAGTTTTCATTTAGTGTCTTGTTAGGCAAAATAGGGAGTGTCCCACCACTTCCATTCTGAGCCAGGTACCACGGTGCTGTCTGCTGCACTGTGTGTGGCACTGTGGATTACCCACTGCCACCTGACTGTCCAGCCCTCATGGGGTTAATTACTCTCTCCCCCTCCTCCTCGCCTTACAGTGGCTGATTTGTTTGTCTGTCACACCCCCATTATTTGCCTAACCACCCCCACCTGTTATATATGCTCTGGGATTCAGCCATCTTGTCTTGTCCCCTGCTGCTTGCCCAAAGAGCAGTTTCCCACCCTCCCTCCCTGTTATTGGAATTTTGAGGTTGTCGCAGCGGTGGAGAGAGTGATTTGAGAGTTATCCTGCGCTGGACGGCCAGTGGCAGACGACTCCTGCACTCACGTGATCTGGCGGATTTGTGCCTTGCTTGAGCTGCGGCCTTTGATTTATCCACAAAAGAAAAAAGTAATACACAATGAAAGTGTTTTACAACAAGTCATGAGTAAGGTGTTATGTTGATACCTCTCATTAAAGTATTGAAAAAGTAACTGTTGTTGGTGTGCTTTCTGTGCGGCGAGGGGAGGGGAATTGATGATGGGTCTGGACAGTCTGTCCATATTGGACTTTGGCCCATCTTCATCCTGCATCCATGCGGTATAATTATACAGGATCAGGTTTTAAATTGGTAAAATAGGACCGTTATGATATGGGGAACGTAGTTGTAGTTGTACTACAGCATATGTTTGCATTTTGCTGCATTATTGCATTTCAGCAGATAAAGGAATCATAATTTTGTGTTACTTCTTACAGCATTTTCTAAGGTCCAGTGACTGTCCTCATTACTTTTCCGAACACTTTTATGTGGATGTTGCGGATTGCAAGAACCAGTAAGAGTAGTTAGAGTAGGGGTGAAAGAGACACCAAATCTACAAAGTGGAGATGGTTATGAAGCACATGCATGGTAAAAAGAAATTGCAAATGAGTCGCCCACTGGGACCATGGGGTACTCGAAACCGGGCCCTCTAGACGTCGTCTGGGCTGGTTGGGTGGTCACGGTGACGTGACCCGGCTCCGTGATTCTGGGCGGTCAATAAAAAGGGGATAAATAGTTTTTAATGAATAAATCTAGATGCCACCTGTAGTGTGTGACTATATGGGGCCACTGCTGCAATCGGGACCGCTAGAGATGATGGTGCGTGCAGCAAGATGATAGGCCCTCTACAGGTAGGGCTGGTCCCCAGGGCGACCATGTGTGCAGATTGAGTGTAAAGTCCCCAGTACCTTCAGGCAACATCCCACAGTCTATGCACCGCCACAGTTACCTTCCTGCAGGCAAATGAACAGAATAAATATATACCGTATTTTTCGCTTTATAAGACGCACCTGATTATAAGACGCACCCACAATATTGGTTAAGGAAAAGAGAAAAAAAACTTTTTTAATGTTAAATGGAGTTCGTCTTATAATGCCAGTGTCCGTCTTACAGATCACTGTCCCCTGGCGCTGGCACACTGTCCCCTGGCTGGCACACTGTCCTCTGGCGCTGGCACACTGTCCTCTGGCGCTGGCACACTCTCCCCTGGCGCTGGCACACTGTCCCCTGGCTGGCACACTGTCCCCTGGCGCTGGCACACTGTCCCCTGGCGCTGGCACACTGTCCCCTGGAGCTGGCACACTGTCCCCTGGCGCTGGCACACTGTCCCCTGGCGCTGGCACACTGTCCCCTGGCGCTGGCACACTGTCCCCTGGCTGGCACATTGTCTCCTGGCGCTGGCACATTGTCCCCTGACTGGCACACTGTCCCCTGGCGCTGGCACACTGTCCCCTGGCTGGCACACTGTCCCCTGGCACTGGCACACTGTCCCCTGGCGCTGGCACACTGTCCCCTGGCTGGAACACTGTCCCCTGGCGCTGGCACACTGTCCCCTGGCTGGCACACTGTCCCCTGGCTGGCACACTGTCCCCTGGCGCTGGCACACTGTCCCCTGGCTGGCACACTGTCTCCTGGCGCTGGCACACTGTCCCCTGGCGCTGGCACACTGTCCCCTGGTGCTGGCACACTGTCCTATGGCTGGCACACTGTCTCCTGGCGCTGGCACACTGTTCCCTGACTGGCACACTGTCCCCTGGTGCTGGCACACTGTCCCCTGGCTGGCACACTGTCCCCTGGCGCTGGCACACTGTCCCCTGGTGCTGGCACACTGTCCCCTGGCGCTGGCACACTGTCCCCTGGCTGGCACACTGTCTCCTGGCGCTGGCACATTGTCCCCTGACTGGCACACTGTCCCCTGGCGCTGGCACACTGTCCCCTGGCGCTGGCACACTGTCCCCTGGCGCTGGCACACTGTCCCCTGGCTGGCACACTGTCCCCTGGCACTGGCACACTGTCCCTTGGCGCTGGCACACTGTCCCCTGGCTGGCACACTGTCCCCTGGCGCTGGGACACTGTCTCCTGGCGCTGGCACACTGTCCCCTGGCTGGCACACTGTCTCCTGGCGCTGGCACATTGTCCCCTGACTGGCACACTGTCCCCTGGCGCTGGCACACTGTCCCCTGGCGCTGGCACACTGTCCCCTGGCGTTGGCACACTGTCCCCTGGCGCTGGCACACTGTCCCCTGGCTGGCACACTGTCCCCTGGCGCTGGGACACTGTCTCCTGGCGCTGGCACACTGTCCCCTGACTGGCACACTGTCCCCTGGCGCTGGCACACTGTCCCCTGGTGCTGGCTCACTGTCCCTTGGCTGGCACACTGTCTCCTGGCTGGCACACTGTCCCCTGGCGCTGGCACACTGTCCCCTGGCTGGCACACTGTCCCCTGGCTGGCACACTGTCCCCTGGCGCTGGCACACTGTCCCCTGGCTGGCACACTGTCTCCTGGCGCTGGCACACTGTCCCCTGGCGCTGGCACACTGTCCCCTGGAGCAGGGCACACGTCCCCTGGAGCAGGGCACACATCCCCTGCACAACTGGCACATGTCTTCCTGGTGTCTCCCACCTTGTTGCTGCAGGACCGGAGCGAGCAGTGGGAGCCGCCATGTTTTCTGTGGCCGGCTGCATTCAGTAACAGTAGAGGCTTCAACAAAATGGCCGCCGCCATAGTGGAGACAGGCGGCCCACTGAGGTTTCTACCTCTACCGGCCAGCTGCTGCACAGTGACTGCACAAAAAACATGGCGGCGCCCACCAAACGCTGCAGCCGGCAGAACTCCGTTGCTCCGGTCCTGCAGCTGTGCCCCCCAGCCACCGGAAGCTGCTGCTAAGCTGCCGCACCCCTCACCACCCCTCCGCCGGTAATATTTAATTTTATTTATTTTTTTTTTTTTTAAAGATTCGCTTTTTAAGACGCACCCCCATTCTCCCCCCCAGTTTGGGGGAACAAAAGTCTTAAAAAGCGAAAAATACGGTATATATTTATATATTATATTTTTAGCATTTTAAACATCAGATAAATGCTAATATATAGTTAGATAGATAAAAAAAAACCCAGAAAAACGAAACAGCACACTTCACAGTTCGGGTGCAAAGCCCTCCTACCGCAATCACTGGTAATAAGAAGATGAAAAAATGAAAGGCATCACTTCCCTCTAGTTCAAAACATGTGGATTTAATAAGTCCTAGGACTGTAACGTTTCGGCAAGCAGCCTTTCTCTAGCAGTGTCCTGTGCCCACACACAGTGCCCAAACTTTTTCATATGATTGTACCTACCTGTCATCAACGCTGCACAAACCTCAGAGCTGCTCATATTTCACACAGGGCATGCCGATGTGAGTCATTTACACAGGCGGCTTTCTTCTCTTTACACCGTATGTGAGAAATAATTTTTTACATCGGATACACCTCTGCTCAGACCTGTCAGACAAGTGTGGATTGTAATGAAACTTTGTCACACACTTCAAAAATAGGATTGACCAAACAAGGCAAACCTTTATTGTTCCACCACCCCAACCACTTCATGTACCAAACCATCGCCCTTCCCTCATAACCTCCATCTCCAACCTCACTGAAGAAAAGCTTACCCATCTCCTCTCCAAATCACACCTCAACACTTGTGCTCTTGACCCCATCCCTTCCCACCTCACCATCAAGCTTATCCCAACCATAACCCAACTTTTCAACCTATCGCTAACGACGCCACTGCCCAGATATCTTCCCATATGGCTGCTCCCATCTGCTTCCAAACTCCTTGAGCAGCATGTCCATGCTCAACCTTCCTGCCAACTCTTTCCTACAATCTGGCTTCCGCCCTACCATTCTACTGAATCTTCCCTGACCAAAATTACTAATGATTTAATGCTAATATTATTATTACTAGCTGTGAGCCCGATGCAAATGCATCGGGATTCTAGAACGTGCATTAATTTGATTATAGTAGATAGCTATTTTTTTATTATTTATTTTGTTTTGTTTTTTTACTATTTTTATTATTATTAAATTTATTTATTATTTGTTATTTTAAGTAAATTAATTTGTATTAAGATTATTTTATTTTATTTAAAAACCGCATCTGCGGCGTGGTTGCGGTAATCCCCATACAAAGTATAGGGGGACTTGCGGCAGGTGCGGCAAAACCGCACTTGCCGCACCTGCCGCAAGTCCCCCTATACTTTCTATGGGGATTACCGCAACCACGCCGCAACTTGCACTTGCGGCGCGGTTGCGATAATCCTTATGGGGATTACCGCTACCGCGCCGCAAGTGCTCGCACTCAGCCAGCGACTCGCAATGGCCTGGCGGCCATTGCTCGCGCTAGCTGAGCGGGAGATCGCTAGCTTTGTGGCCGAGCCTCTGGTTCTATTTTCGGACAGCGACTCGCAATGGCCGCTTCGCGGCCATTGCTCGTACTCAGCCTGCGCGAGCAATGGCCTCGCGGCCATTGCTCGCGCAGGCCAACGACTCGCATTGGCCGCTACGCGGCCAATGCTTCGCCGTGGTGATGTCACAGAGTGACATAGCCACGGTCTTTGCCAGGGTCCGACACGGAAGTGCCTACGGCAATTATATAGTAGATAGCTGTTAGCCTGATGCAAATGCATCGGGTATCTAAAATATGTTTATTGTTTTTTTAAAGATTTTTAAATAATAATGGCATCATCAATAGCAATAATATAAGCAATAGCATTATAATTAGCAGTAATAGCAGTATTAATAGCATTATTAGCATTAATAATAGCATTAATAACATTATTAATAGCATTAATAGCATTATTATTAGCATTAATAGCATTATTAATAGCATTAATAACATTAATAATAGCATTAATAGCATTATTGATAGCATTAATAGCAGTATTAATAGCATTATTAGCAGTATTATTAGCATTAATAGCATTATTATTAGCATTAATAGCATTATTAATAGCATTAATAGCATTAATAACATTATTAATAGCATTAATAGCATTATTGGTAGCATTAATAGCAGTATTAATAACATTATTAGCAGTATTATTAGCATTAATAGCATTATTATTAGCATTAATAACATTAATCATATCCTGAATAGCATTATTAGTAGCATTAATAGCAGTATTAATAGCATTAATATAATTATTATTTGCATTTTTATTTTATATTAATATATTATTAATTATATTATTTTGTATATTAATTTTTTATTTTAATGAAAATTATTTTATTTTATTATATTTTAATTACTTAATGTAATTAATATCTTAATTTAATATATTTTTTTTTTTTTTTTTTCTTATTGTTATTTTTTATTTTATTATTTATTTTGTTTTTTTACTATTTTTTTTATTATTAAATGTATTTATTATTTGTTATTTTAAGTGAATTTATTTGTATAAAGATTATTTTATTTTATTTAAAAACCGCATCTGCGGCGCGGTTGCGGTAATCCCCATACAAAGTATAGGGGGACTTGCGGCAGGTGCGGCAAAACCGCACTTGCCGCACCTGCCGCAAGTCCCCCTATACTTTCTATGGGGATTACCGCAACCGCGCCGCAACTTGCACTTGCGGCGCGGTTGCGGTAATCCTTATGGGGATTACCGCAACCGCGCCGCAAGTGCTCGCACTCAGCCAGCGAGTCGCAATGCGGCGCGGTTGCGGTAATCCTTATGGGGATTACCGCAACCGCGCCGCAAGTGCTCGCACTCAGCCAGCGAGTCGCAATGCGGCGCGGTTGCGGTAATCACAGGGGCACAGGGGCACAGGGGCACTGGGGCACAGGGGCACTGGGGCACTGGGGCACAGGGGCACTGGGGCACAGGCTCCGGAGCACTGTGTCAGCATGTGCTGACAGCAGCTGCTCCGGAGCGGGATGACAGGGGCACAGGGGCACAGGCTCCGGAGCACTGTGTCAGCATGTGCTGACAGCAGCTGCTCCGGAGCGGGATCACAGGGGCACAGGGGCAGAGGCTCCGGAGCACTGTGTCAGCATGTGCTGACAGCAGCTGCTCCGGAGCGGCACTGGGGCACAGGGGCACAGGGGCACTGGGGCACAGGGGCACAGGCTCCGGAGCACTGTGTCAGCATGTGCTGACAGCAGCTGCTCCGGAGCGGGATGACAGCGGCGAGGGGTCGCAATGCCCGCTACGCGGGCAATGCCTCGCACGACGTGGTGACGTCACATAGTGACAAAGCCACGGCGTGCCGGGGTCCGACACAAACGTGCCTACGGCAATTATATAGTAGATTACACCTACTACAGTTGTGGCCAAAAGTATTGACACCCCAGCAATTCTGTCAGATGATACTCCGTTTCTTCCTGAAAGAGATTGCAATCACAAATTCTTTGGTATTATTATCTTCATTTAATTTGTCTTCAATGAAAAAACACAAAAGAGAATGAACCAAAAAGCTAAACATTGATCATTTCACACAAAACTCCAAAAATGGGCCAAAAGTATTGACACCCTCAGCCTAATACTTGGTTGCACAACCTTTAGCCAAAATAACTGCGATCAACCGCTTCCGGTAACCATCAATGAGTTTCTAACAATGCTCTGCTGGAATTTTAGACCATTCTTCTTTAGCAAACTGCTCCAGGTCCCTGATATTTGAAGGGTGCCTTCTCCAAACTGCCATTTTTAGATCTCTCCACAGGTGTTCTATGGGATTCAGGTCTGGACTCATTGCTGGCCACCTTAGAAGTCTCCAGTGCTTTCTCTCAAACCATTTTCTAGTGCTTTTTGAAGTGTGTTTTGGGTCATTGTTCTGCTGGAAGACCCATGACCTCTGAGGGAGACGCAGCTTTCTCACACTGGGCCCTACATTATGCTGCAGGGATGCAGAATTGCAGGGATGTCAATACTTTTGCCCACAACTGTACATATTGGGATAGCATCATGGTGATGAGAATAAACCTTTAATACAGAGCATGAGGAGAATGGAGGAAATAGAGAAGCCTTGGCATAGATTGGGAGTATTGTCCTCCAGGAGCCGGACACATGAGCACAACCCGAGAGCAGAGGGACACAATATAGGAGGCAAGGCAACAGTCGGAGGAATAATGCCAGCCACCTCTGCAGGTGAGCAGTGTCTTGTTACACAGACACACCTAACCTGGGTTTCCACTACATATGAGGTATCGGCGTACTCAGTATAAAATGCCCAACTAATTTTAGGATTAATGTTATCCTCTTGCCCCTTTTAAAAATAAAACAGTGAGGCTAAAAAAAACATTTTTGTGGAAAAACAAGTACTTTTTCATTTTTACGGCTCAATGCATGAAGCACCTGGGGGCTCACAGTGCTCACCACGCATCTAGATAAATTGCTTGAGGGGTCCAGTTTCCAAAATGGGGTCACTTGTGGGGATTTCCACTATTTCAGCACACAGGGGCTCTCCTAACACGACATGGTATCAGCTAACGATTGCAGCTTATTTTCTGTTTGAAACGTCAAATGTTGCTCCATCCTTTCAGAGCCCTGCCGTGCGCCCAAACAGTGGTTTCCCTCCACATATATGGGGTATCAGCGTAATCAGGAGAAATTGCCCAACAAATTTTAGAGTGCATTCTCTGCTGTTTCCGCTGTGAAAATGCAATATTTGATCCTGAAGTAACATTTAATGTTCATTTTTTCCTTCCACATTACTTTAGTACCTGAAGGGTTAATTGAATGTGGTTTTGAGTAGCTTGAGGGGTGAAGTGTTTTGGAATGGTGTCACTTTTGGGTATTTTCTATCACATAGGCCCCTCAAAGTCAATTCAAATGTGATGTGGTCCCTAAAAAAAGTGTCTTTGTAAATGTTATTGGAAACAGGAGGAATCGCTGATGACCTTTGAACCCTTCTAACTTCCTAACAAAGAAAAATTTTATTTTCAAAATTGTGCAGATGTAAAGTCAACATATTGGAAATGTTATTTATTAACTATATTGTGTGACATAACTCTCTGGTTTAACAGCATAAAATTTCAAAGTTTGAAAATTGCAAAATTAAACCAAATTTTTGGGTTTTAATAAATAAACACAAAAACAATCATCTTAAATTTACCATGAACGTGAAGTCCAATATGTCACGAAAAAATAATCTCACAATCACCGGAATACGTTTAAGCGTTCCAGAGATATAACCTCATAAAGAGACACTGGTCAGAATTGCCAAAAATGGCCCGGTCATTAAGGTAAAAAAAGGCTCGGGATTAAATCCTCTTCCGGTCAGTCAGGGAACCTCCTCACGCTAAAATGCCAGCTGCCAGGCGCCGCCATCTTGGGGGGCGGTCCACACATGCGCAGAAGATAACATCCTGGTCGCGCCTGCGTCATCAGTTGTCACTTCCGGGCTTCCTCCTGGATCTTCACCCTGTCGTTCGCATGACAGGGACACCATGAGGGCGCCATGCGTGCGCAACCCGCTCCAGGGCGACCGAGCCTCCATGCTCCAGGTACCTGCAACAGTCCAGCTGTGGGGCGTGGGGACTCCTCTGAGCCAGGAACCAAGTGTTGCAGTGAATACCGCACTTCCAACACCCGTCCCAAGCCCAGGTAAAAATCTCCCATGACACAGCCACATATGGCTCTCCTCTCCTCCAACTAGGAAACCCCAACGAAGCAGAGCAAAGGTGCCACCCTTTTATTGTAGCGGCTTTCCTATCCTGGAGGGGCAGCTCCTCTCATGTGATGATGTCATGATCGACGGCAAAAACACATATTTCCCGTTTAGAAATGTCAAAACGACAAAATTATGTTTTTTTTTGTCACAGCAACACGACAATAAAATGCAATAACAGGCAATGCAAACATCGCATCTACCCAAAAATTGTATCATTAGAAACGTCAGCCTAAGACGCAAAAAAATAAGCCATCACACAGCCCCAGATCCTGAAAAATGAGAACGCTATGGGTGCGGAAAATGGCAATTCTTTTATTCTTTGCAAAATTCCGATTTTTTTTCCACCACTTGGATAGTATGTATGTTTGGTATCTACAAACTCGTATTGACCTGAGGCATCATACCAACACATCAGTGTTACCATATAGTACCGAACCAAGGCTTCATACCGACACGTCAGTGTTACCATATAGTACTGACCCCAGACATCATACCGACACCTCAGTGTTACCATATAGTACTGACCCAAGGCATCATACCGACACCTCAGTGTTACCATAGAGTTATGACCCGAGGCATCATACCGACACCGCAGTGTTACCATATAGTACTGACCCGAGGCATCATACCGACACCGCAGTGTTACCATATAGTACTGACCCGAGGCATCATACCGACACCTCAGTGTTACCATAGAGTTATGACCCGAGGCATCATACCGACACGTCAGTGTTACCATATAGTACTGACCCGAGACATCATACCGACACGTCAGTGTTACCATATAGTACTTACCTGAGGCATCATACTGACACATCAGTATTACCATATAGTACTGACCTGAGACATCATACCGACACGTCAGTGTTACCATATAGTACTGACCCGAGGCATCATACTGACACATCAGTGTTACCATATAGCACTGACCTGAGGCATCATACCGACACGTCAGTGTTACCATATACTACTGATCCGAGGCATCATACTGACTTTTTCCACAAAAAGTTTCTTTTTTCATTTTTACGGATCAATTTGTGAAGCACCTGGGGTTCAAAGTGCTCACTATGCATCTAGATACGTTCCTTGGGTGGTCTAGTTTCCAAAATGGGGTCACTTGTGGGGAGCTCCAATGTTTAGGCACATAGGGGCTCTTCATATCCTACATGGTGTCCGCTAACAATTCCAATTGTTAGTGTACACCATGTTGCATATGGAGAGTCCCTGTGTGTCTCCACATTGGACCTCCCCCACAAGGGACCCCATTTTGGAAACTAGACCCCCTAAGGAACGTATCTAGATGCATAGTGAGCACTTTGAACCCCAAGATGCTTCACAAATTCATCCATAAAAATGAAAAAACACTTTTTTTTCACAACAAATTTCTTTTTGCCTACATTTTTTCAGTTTCACATGGGCAAAGGGATAAAATACTTCCCAAAATTTGTTGGGCAATTTCTCCTGAGTACACCGATACCTTATATGTGGTCATAAACCACAGTTTGGGTGCACCGCAGGGCTCAGAAGTGAAGGAGCGCTATTTCACTTTCTGAACGGAAAATTGGCTCCAAAAGTCAAATTGCGCTCCTTCCCTTCTGAGCTCTGCCGTGCACCCAAACAGTGGTTTATGACCATATATGAGGTATCGGTGTACCCAGGAGAAATTGCCCAACAAATTTTAAGATCCATTTTATCCTGTTGCCCATGTGAAAATGAAAAAAGTGAGGCTAAAAGAACATTTTTGTTACAAAAATTAAAATGTCCATTTTTTCCTTCAACTTTATTTTAGTTCCTGTGAAGCACCTGAAGGGTTAATAATCTTCTTGAATGTAGTTTTGAGTAGCTTGAGGGGTGCAGTTTTTGGAATGGTGTCACTTTTGGGTGTTTTCTGTAATGTAAACCCCTCAAAGGAACTTCAAATGTGATGTGGTCACTAAAAAAAATGGTTTTGTAAATTTTGGTTGAAAAATGAAAAATTGCTCATGAACTTTGAACCCTTATAACATCCTACCAAAATGTTTTTTTTTTCCCACAATTGTGCTGATGTGAAGTAGACATGTGGGAAATATTATTTAAGAACTTTTTTGTGTCACATACCTCTCTGGTTTATCAGAAAACAAAATTCAAAATATGAAAATTGTGAAATGTTCAACATTTTTGCCATGTTTTTGATTTTTTCACAAATAAACGCAAAAATGATCGACCTAAATTTAATACTAGCATGAAGGCCAATATGTCACGAAAAAAAACAGTCTCAGAATCGCTAGGATCGGTTGAAGCGTTCCAGAGTTATAACCTCATAAAGGGAGAGTGGTCAGAATTGCAAAAAATGCCAAGGTCTTTAGGGTCAAAATAGGCTGGGTCCTGAAGGGGTTAAAGGAAAAACCAAAATGGCTGACATGTGCTATTTCATTATGTGAACAGGGACCGAGATCATATTGGAAAGCTACTGAAAGCTATCTAGGATAAATGTGAATATAGTACTGACCCGAGGCTTCATACTGACATGTCAGTGTTACCATATAGTACTGACCTGAGACATCATACCGACACCTCAGTGTTACCATATAGTACTGACCCCAGACATCATACCGACACGTCAGTGTTACCATATAGTACTTACCTGAGGCATCATACCGACACCTCAGTGTTACCATATAGAACTGACCCAAGGCCTCATACCAACACCTCAGTGTTACCATATAGAACTGACCCAAGGCCTCATACCAACACCTCAGTGTTACCATATAGGACTGACCCAAGGCCTCATACCAACACCTCAGTGTTACCATATAGCACTGACCCGAGGCCTCATACCAACACCTCAGTGTTACCATATAGCACTGACCCAAGGCCTCATACCAACACCTCAGTGTTACCATATAGCACTGACCCGAGGCTTCATACCGACACCTCAGTGTTACCATATAGCACTGACCCGAGGCATCATACCAACACCTCAGTGTTACCATATAGCACTGACCCGAGGCCTCATACCAACACCTCAGTGTTACCATATAGCACTGACCCAAGGCCTCATACCAACACGTCAGTGTTACCATATAGTACTGACCTGAGGCCTCATACCAACACCTCAGTGTTACCATATAGCACTGACCCGAGGCATCATACCAACACCTCAGTGTTACCATATAGCACTGACCCAAGGCCTCATACCAACACGTCAGTGTTACCATATAGTACTGACTCGAGGCCTCAAACCAATACCTCAGTGTTACCATATAACACTGACCCAAGGCCTTATACCAACATGTCAGTGTTATCATATAGTACTGACCCGAGACATTAATATTATTTATTTATATAGTGCCATTGGTCCCATGGCGCTTTACATGTGTAAGGGCAGAACAAAGACAAGAACATAAATAACGACGAATAAATCATACAGGTACATTAGGGCAGAGATCCTGTGTACAAAGGCTCACAGTCTATAGGGGATGGGTCGGAGACAGTAGGAGGGGGAGAGGTGAGATGGTGCAGCGGATTAGATAAATAAGACAGCGCCTCACCGGTTGGTATTGGTTCAAAGTGTCCTCTTTACTTCTGCTTGATAAAGATCTGTGATCGAAACGTCGCTTGTTTGGAGGCAGAAATAAAGAGGACACTTTGAACCAATACCAACGAGTGAGGCGCTGTCTTATTTACCTATATGTATATATGATCCAGGTTGGACTCCCTGGAATTGGATGTGCGCCTTGTTATGGGTAACAGCTGTACCCGGTAAAGCCTTGGTGCTGTGACTCAAGTTTTTGTGGTGCAGCGGATTAGGTCTCAGTATGGGTTATAGGCTTGAAGGAAGAGGTGGGTCTTCAGGTTTTTCTTGAAGGTTCCCAGGGTAGGGGAGTGTCTGATAAGGTGTGGAAGAGAGTTCCAGAGTATGGCAGATGCACGAGAGAAGTCTTGTATGCGGCTGTCGGAGGTGGAGATGCGGGGGGAGAAGAGAAGGAGTTCTTGAGAGGAGCGCAGATTACGTGAGGGGTGGTATCGGGAGACCAAGTCACAGATGTATGGAGAGGACAGGTTGTGGATGTCCTTGTATGTCAGGGTTAGGGTTTTAAACTGAGATCTCTGGGAAGTAGGGAGCCAGTGGAGGGCTTGGCAGAGGGGGGAGACGGGGGAGTAATGGGGCGACAGGTGGATGAGTCGAGCAGCGGAATTGAGGATGGTTCGGAGGGGTGCAATCAAGGAAGTGGGGAGGCCGGTGAACAGGAGGTTGCAGTAGTCGAGGTGGTAGATAATGAGAGCGTGGACAAGCATTTTGGCAGTGTCATGGTCAAGGAAGGAGAGGAGCCGTGAGATGTTTTTAAGCTGGAGGTGGCAAGGGCCTGGATGTGTGGCTTGAAGGAGAGAGCAGAGTCGAGGATTACACCGAGGCACTTGGCGTGGGGGACGGGTGAGAGTGTGCAGTCGTTGACAGTGATGGTTAGGTCAGGTAGAGGAGAAGAGCGACTTGGGGAGAAGACGATGAACTCTGTTTTATCCATATTGAGTTTGAGGAAACGAGCGGAGAAGAAGGATGAGATGGTGGAGAGGCAGTGTGGGATTTTCTATAGCAGGGAGGTGATGTCGGGGCCGGAGAGGTAGAGTTGGGTGTCGTCAGCGTAGAGATGGTATTGGTAATGGTTATTCTTATGGCCACTTTACACACACCAACTTATCTGTCCAACTTCTGACCAACTTACTGGTTGCAGTGAAATCATGGACACATTGCTCCATTTGTACACAGCCACAAAATGGAACAATGTGTCCATGATTTCACTGTAACCAGTAAGTTGTTCAGAAGTTGGACAGATAAGTTGGTATGTGTAAAATGGCCATTAAACACGAGTCTTAATGGAGTATATGCCAGCGAAAAATCAGTGAATACTCACAGAGTCCATTCACCGCCTTCAGTTAGTGGACACATGGTTTAACAGCTCTCATTAATCACTGTGACTTGGACCATGTTCAGACACCCTGACCTCCTACCAGTCGCTCCCAAGTCCATGCTCAGACACTTTGTCTCCACTCCAGACTCTTGCAGTCCCTCTGTCTCCGGACTCCTACTACTTTGCACCGCTTTACACCATCTGGTAACTCATCCAGTCTCTCAAGCTCTGTGTTCTGCACCTCTGCAGGAAAGTGGAAGACTCCTCTTCCCAGCACTGATCAGCTGATATCCTATCTGACTCACTCCTAGGTGGTGATGTGTTTTCAATCAGACACACACACAGACTCATGCATTTAACACTTTGGGTACCTTTACACGCGGCTACATTTCTAGGGTGGCTACAGGTAACTTACTGGTTGCAGTGAAATCATGGAGACATGGTTCTATCTTGTTGCTGTGTACAAATGGAATAATCTCTCCATGATTTCACTGCAACCAGTAAGTTACCTGTAGCCACCCTAGAAATGTAGCCGCGTGTAAAGGTACCCTTTGTGTAATGCTGCAAGGCACAGTAAAACATTCACACTTATATTGCCACATGCCTGTGGGATACACACTTGGCACTTAAAATGCAGTCATTCACTACATCATACCGTATATTAATCTGGATTTGCTGGAGAGGAGCTGCAGGGTAAAGTAGTTTTATCAATACTCAAATTAATCAAGTAACTCCAGGTTTTGTCCTACCTAATTTATGTAAATAGTGTTTTGGTCAAATGTTTCACACATTAATTATATCTATTCTTTCTATCAGGGACCACCAGAAGACTTCAACAAATATTGTACAAATCTACTCAGCAAATGGAACAAAGGTAAGACGATCATCCAACATCAGGGCTGGACTGGGACCAAAAAGCAGCCCTAGCACACAACTCCCACCGACCCACATACGAAATCAACCATCTGCCCCGTCAGTGTGTCAATGAACTCTGCCTTCCCATAGTCGTTCCTCACAATTCGTGTCACACCTCAGGCTGCAGCTAACATCATTATATATATATATATATATATATATATATATATATATGTATATATATATATATATATATATATATTACATGGTGGCCCAATTCTCACGCATCAGGTATTCTAGAATATGTACAGTATGTAGTTGACATACTGTGACTGACAGAACTTGTTCAGTCAACGTGACTGAACTACACCGCTCCTCCTGTCACTGATCCTCCGTCTCTCCTCCTGTCCCCACTCCTCCTGTCACTGCTCCTCTGTCTCTCCTCCTGTCACCGCTCTTCCTGTCTTTGTTCCTCCATCTCTCCTCCTGTTACCGCTTCTCCTGTCACCGCTTCTCGGTCTCTACTCCTGTCACCGTTCCTCCGTCTATCCTCCTGTCCCCGCTCCTCCTGTCACTGTCCTGCTCAGGCACTGGGGGTACTCAGATCTCTCAGGCGCGGTCTGGGGGAAGTCACGGGTAGCGGTGCCTGAGGCCGTGGGCCTGGGGAATTCAGCGAAAAATGGAAGAAAAGGAAAACAATAAAATTGTCAAGTCGTGACGCCACCTGTAGGTTCCAGTGATGGCACCGGTGCTGCTTGGGCCTCCGGGTTGATGGGTGGCAGCTAGATGGAGTGTCTCCCTACAGGAGAAGCGGGGTCCCCGGGGCTGTGAGAGGTGTTAGTGGAATAGGGCAGCACAGTCGATTCTGTGCAAGGTCGGAGTAGGGGAGCGCCGTCAGTGTGGTGCAGATGGAAGGAGGGACACGCACACATAAAAGTCTTTTGGTACCTTTAGTGATGTTCTGTAATGGGTACACACGTCTGGAATTAAGGGAAACACTTTGGGATCTCCACAGCAAGTAGGGTTGTAGCCCTCCTTATTCAACTTTTCCTTTGTGGAGTCCGACAGGCATGGAACCCGACCGGACCATTGCTTCTCTCTTTCTCTCTCCACACCTGGGTTGCTGCACTGAGGGCTCTCTCTTGGGATCCCGCTGGGCCCCCCCACGGTCCCTGGCTCTCAAATGTTAATGCTACGGGTGTCCAGGAAGCTAAGGCTGCCTTCAGATTTGCAGATGCCTCCGCAGCGTTCTGCGGAGGCATCTGCAAGCATCTGCATGCAGACCGCAGACCCTATCTTTATAATGGAGCGCACGGCGGTCTGCAGATGCTTGCAGACCGCCGTGCACTCCTATTGCCCGCCATGAGTGATCTGTGCGCAGGCGGATGCCTGCGCACAAATCACACACTCTCGCCCGCACCAGTGACGCAACATGTCGCGTCCCTGGTGCGGACGAGACTGTGTGATTTGTGCGCAGGCATCCGCCTGCGCACAGATCACTTATGGCGGGCAATGGGAGCGCACGGCGGTCTTCAAGCATCTGCAGACCGCCTTGCGCTCCATTATAAAGATAGGGGCTGCGGTCTGCATGCAGATGCTTGCAGATGCCTCCGCAGAACACTGCGGAGGCATCTGCAAATCTGAAGGCAGCCTAAGCCTCCTCGTGGTGCTGGGATTCTCTGCTAGGCCTATCCTCTCTGTCCCTGCAGACTCGGACCCAGTGACGGGAACTCTGATGGGGTAAGTCGGTATGACTCCTCTGCCCCCTGTAACACGTTTCTCTCCTATGCCTTCGACCTCTACTCGGCATGGGCCTAGCACGGCTCCAGTACCAGCTCAGCTCACTAGCTTTTCACAGTTCTGTAGTGACTGCACACTTTGCTGATTTCCCTCCAGAACCCGTATTTATAGGGGCCTTACAGGCCTGGAGTGGATGGAAGGTGTTATGTGTAAAGGCCACTTCACACTCACAGATATCTGAGTCCAATATCTGAACAGATCTCTGGTTGCAGTGAAATCATGGATACATTGCTCCATTTTGTGGCTGTGTACAACATGGAGCAATGCATCCATGATTTCACTGCAACCAGAGATCTGTTCAGATATTGGACTCAGATATCTGTGTGTGTGAAGTGGCCTTAAAGGTACCGTCACACAGGGAGATATCGCCGGCGATGTTGCCGGCGATCGAGGGAGCGCGCATCCCTGACAACATCGCAGGGGAGATGTCAGACTGAGCAACTTACCGGCGATGTCGCCGGCTAGTTGCCGCGGCTATCGCTCGCTGGGTTGCCCAGCAACCCAGCGAGCGATAACTCGCAATGTTGGAGATAGCGGAATCGCCCGCAACATTGCAGGTTGCCGCGTTACACAGGGCGATCAGGCATGATCGCCTGACCAACATCGCCAGGTTTCCCAACAATGTTGGGAAACCTGGCGATGTGACTCAGGCGATTTTTCCCCTGATTATCGCCCTGTCACACGAGGCAACTCTCCGGCGATGTCGCCGCAACCTGGCCACGTCCCTCAGTTGCCGGCAACATCGCCGGCGATATCTCTCCGTGTGACGGTACCTTTAGAGGGTTATTCGCTGTGGGAAATCCTGCAGTGTCCCAGGGAAGTTTGTGGTGTCCTGGCACAGGGTGCCACATCACCGCTCCTCTGTCTCTCCTCCTGTCACCGCTCCTCCATCGCTCCTCCTGTCCCTGCTCCTTCTGTCACCGCTCCTCCTGTCACCATTCCTACTGTCCCCGCTCCTCCTGTCACCGCTCCTCCGTCTCTCCTCCTGTCACAGCTCCTCGTGTCCACGCTCCTCCATGTCTCCTCCTGTCACTGCTCCTCCTGTCCCCGCTCCTCTGTCTCTCTTCCTGTCACTGCTTCTCCTGTCACTGCTTCTCTTGTCACCGCTCCTCCTGTCACCGCATGTCCTGTCACTGCTCCTCCGTCTCTCCTCCTGTCCCTGCTCCTCCATCTCTCCTCCTGTCACCGCTCATCCGTGTCTCCTCCTGTCATCGATCCTCCTGTCACCGCTCCTTCGTCTCTCCTCCTGTCACCGCTCCTCCTGTCCCCACTCCTGTCCCCGTTCCTCCATCTCTCCTCCTGTTACCGCTTATCCTGTCCCCGCTCCTCGGTCTCTCCTCCTGTCACCGCTCCTCCGTCTCTCCTCCTGTCCCCACTCCTCCTGTCATCGCTCCTCTGTCTCTCCTCTTGTCACCGCTCCTCCATCGCTCCTCCTGTCCCTGTTCCTTCTGTCACCGCTCCTCCTGTCACCATTCATCTTGTCCCCGTTCCTCCTGTCACCGCTCCTCCATCTCTCCTCCTGTCACCGCTCCTCGTGTCTCCGATCCTCCGTCTCTCCTCCTGTCACTGCTCCTCCTGTCCCTGCTCCTCCATCTCTCCTCCTGTCCCTTATCGTCCTGTTCTCACTCCTCTGTCTCTCTTCCTGTCACTGCTTCACCTGTCACCACTTCTCTTGTCACCGCTCCTCCTGTCACTGCTTGTCTTGTCACCGTTCCTCCGTCTCTCCTCCTGTCCCCGTTCCTCCATCTCTCCTCCTGTCACCGCTCCTCCTGTCACCGCTCCTCAGTGTATCCCCCTGTCATCGATCCTCCTGTCACCGCTCCTCCGTCTCTCCTCCTGTCACCGCTCCTCCTGTCCCCACTCCTCCTGTCATCGCTCCTCTGTCTCTCCTCTTGTCACCGCTCCTCCATCACTCCTCCTGTCCCTGTTCCTTCTGTCACCGCTCCTCCTGTCACCATTCCTCCTGTCCCCGTTCCTCCTGTCACCACTCCTCCATCTCTCCTCCTGTCACCGCTCCTCGTGTCTCCGATCCTCCGTCTCTCCTCCTGTCACTGCTCCTCCTGTCCCTGCTCCTCCATCTCTCCTCCTGTCCCTTATCGTCCTGTTCTCACTCCTCCGTCTCTCTTCCTGTCACTGCTTCTCCTGTCACCGCTTCTCTTGTCACCGCTCCTCCTGTCACTGCTTGTCTTGTCACCGCTCCTCCGTCTCTCCTCCTGTCCCCGTTCCTCCATCTCTCCTCCTGTCACCGCTCCTCCTGTCACCGCTCCTCAGTGTATCCCCCTGTCATCGATCCTCCTGTCACCGCTCCTCCGTCTCTCCTCCTGTCACCGCTCCTCCTGTCCCCACTCCTCCTGTCATCGCTCCTCTGTCTCTCCTCTTGTCACCGCTCCTCCATCACTCCTCCTGTCCCTGTTCCTTCTGTCACCGCTCCTCCTGTCACCATTCCTCCTGTCCCCGTTCCTCCTGTCACTTCTCCTCCTGTACCTGCTCCTCCATCTCTCCTCCTGTCCCTGATCCTCCTGTTCTCACTCCTCCGTCTGTCTTCCTGTCACTGCTTCTCCTGTCACCGCTTCTCTTGTCACCGCTCCTCCTGTCACTGCTTGTCCTGTCACCACTCCTCCGTCTCTCCTCCTGTCCCCGTTCCTCCATCTCTCCTCCTGTCACCGCTCCTCCTGTCCCCGCTCCTCCATCTCTCCTCCTGTCCCCACTATTCCTGTTCCGGCTCCTCCGTCTCTCTTCCTGTCACCGCTCCTCATGTCACCGCTCCTCATGTTACCGCTCCTCATGTCACTGTTCCTCCTGTCCTTGCTCCTCCATCTCTCCTCCTGTCACCGCTCCTCCTGTCACCACTCATCCGTGTCTCCTCCTGTCACCGCTCCTCCTGTCCCTGTTCCTCGGTCTCTCCTCCTGTCACCGCTCCTCCGTCTCTCCTCCTGTCCCCGCTCCTCCTGTCATCGCTCCTCTGTCACTCCTCTTGTCACCGCTCCTCCATCGCGCCTCCTGTCCCTGCTCCTTCTGTCACCGCTCCTTCGTCTCTCCTCCTGTCACTTCTCCTCCTGTACCTGCTCCTCCATCTCTCCTCCTGTCCCTGATCCTCCTGTTCTCACTCCTCCGTCTGTCTTCCTGTCACTGCTTCTCCTGTCACCGCTTCTCTTGTCACCGCTCCTCCTGTCACTGCTTGTCCTGTCACCACTCCTCCGTCTCTCCTCCTGTCCCCGTTCCTCCATCTCTCCTCCTGTCACCGCTCCTCCTGTCACTGCTCCTCCGTGTCTCCTGCTGTTATCGATCCTCCTGTCACTGCTCCTCTGTCTCTCCTCCTGTCACCGCTCCTCCTGTCCCCGCTCCTCCATCTCTCCTCCTGTCCCCACTATTCCTGTTCCCGCTCCTCCGTCTCTCTTCCTGTCACCGCTCCTCATGTCACCGCTCCCCATTTCACCGCTCCTCATGTTACCGCTCCTCATGTCACCGCTCCTCCGTCTCTCCTCCTGTCACTGCTCCTCCTGTCCCTGCTCCTCTGTCTCTCCTCCTGTCCCCGCTGCTCCAGTTCACACTCCTCTGTCTCTTTTCCTATCACCACTCTTCCTGTCACCGCTTCTCCTATCACCGCTTCTTCTGTCCCCACTCCTCTGTTTCTCCTCCTGTCCCCGCTCCTCCGTCTCTTCTCCTGTCCCCGCTCCTCCTGTTCCCGCTTCTCCATTTCTTTTCCTGTCACTGCTCCTCCTGTCCCCGCTCCTCCATCTTTCCTCCTGTCCATGATCCTCCTGTTCTCGCTCCTCCGTCTCTCTTTCTGTCACTGCTTCTAATGTCACCACTTCCCTTGTCACCGATCCTCCTGTCACCGTTTATCTTGTCACCGCTCCTTCTGTCTCTCCTCCTGTCACCGATCCTCCATCTCTCCTCCTGTCACCGCTCCTCCTGTCACCGCTCCTCCGTGTCTCCTCCTGTCATTGATCCTCCTGTCACCGCTCCTCCTTCTCTCCTCCTGTCACCGCTCCTCCTGTCCCCACTCCTCCGTGTTTCCTCCTGTCATCGCTCTTCCTGTCACCGCTCCTCCATCTCTCCTCCTGTCACTGCTCCTCCTGTCACCGCTCTTCCATCTCTCCTCCTGTCACTGCTATTCCTGTTCCCGCTCCTCCGTCTCTCTTGCTGTCACTGCTTCTCATGTCACCGCTCCTCACGTCACCGCTCCTCCGTCCCTACTCCTGTCACCGCTCCTCCTGTCCTTGCTCCTCCGTCTCTCCTCCTGTCCCCGCTCCTCCATCTCTCTTCCTATCACCGCATCTCCTATCACCGCTTCTCCTGTCCCCACTCCTCTGTTTCTCCTCCTGTCCTCGCTCCTCTGTCTCTTCTCCGGTTGTCGGGCCCCACGGGACTGGGGTACTCGGTGCCGGACCGGACGGTGGTGGGGATGTCACAGGTGGCTTGGTCCGGACCGTGTCTCTGTCTCGGCAATTAAAAGGGGGATTATTTACAAGGGAAATGTCACGGGTGACGCCACCCACTTGAGTGATGGGGCCGCCGCTGCTGCAGAACCTCCGGGGGTGATGGAATGGCAGCGGTGATGGTATAGTTCCAGTGGGGAGAACTGTATCCCCCGGGGCAGTAAGGGTTAAGTCTCTGGTGCAGGTGTAACACACTTACTTGCAGGCACTGCAGGGATCTCTCCTCCTGGCTGGTGCTGACAGGCTGGATCTGTATGAGGGAAGATGGTGCACAGGTAGAGGCAGACAAGAGAGGCAATTCAGGGTTTTCCAAAGCTTTACTCGTTGTTTCTCTCTCAGCAGGTTACAAGTCATTTGCAGTTCTTACAGCACAGTTACAGTTCTCAACACACGGTTGCTTTTCCCCTTTCCGGGTTCCCTTCTCTCCTGCAGCCAGGCCTCTCTCTCCCTGTGACCCCTCACACAGTCTTTAGTGTCCCTTTCCGGGCTATTACGGTCTCCGTCTGTACGGGTTGGTGTGTGAACGCTGGACAGTATGGCGGTGACTCGGGCTTCTGTGAGTCCTAGTACGTCACTGAGCTGCCTGTCCTTTAGGTTAGGGATCTCAATCTGGAACTCAGACCCCTCGTCGTGTTGTCTGGGGATGCCGGGTGAACTACGGTCCCCTCTAGAGCCGACACTCTACTTTAGCCCAGCCTCCAGTAGTCCCCAGCACAAGGCTCTACCAGGCTCCTTCTCTCTGTTCCTTCTGGTATTCTAGGAGGGCTTCTCCACCTGCAGTCAGTGGCTTCAGCTGCTGTCTAGGGCACGGGTTCCACCGTCCCTCTCTGTCCTGTCACACTCCTGGTGGCATTGGCATCGGATGGGCTTTCTCTCCCCTCTGGCTCACACTGGCTCAGTACGGATTCTGCGCTCCTAGCCGTGCACTCACAGAGAGCGTGATTGTCCTTCAGTCTTTACATCTCAGCCTACTGCGGCCTACTACCTTCCTTCACTTCCTACTGTCAGTCACCTGACCTCTGTTGTGCCCAACCCACTCCTCTGAATCCACCACCCCTCCGATCTCATATAGTTTTAATCTCAGGGCTGGATGTAACCTCTCTGACACGTGGGTTGTGTGGGCTGTGAGGGTGTTAGTGTTTAACAATGTCCTACCTGCCTGGCTGCAGTTCCCTTTGTGGCCTCCTGGACACAGGGACGCCACACTGTCCCCGCTCCTCTTGTTGCCGCTTCTCCATCCCTTTTCCTGTCACCGCTCCTCATGTCACCGCTCCTCATGTCACCACACCTCCGACTCTCCTCCTGTCACCGCTCCTCCATCTCTCCTCCTGTCCCAGCTCCTCCATCTCTCCTCCTGTCCCCGCTCCTCCTGTTCCCGCTCGTCCGTCTCTCTTCCTGTCACCACTCTTCCTGTCACCGCTTATCCTATCACCACTTCTCCTGTCCCCACTCCTGTGTTTCTCTTCCTGTCCCCGCTCCTCTGTCTCTTCTCCTGTCCCCGCTCCTCCTGTTCCCGCTTCTCCATCTCTCCTCCTGTCACCCGCTTTTCCTGTCCCCACTCCTCCATCTCTCCTCCTGTCCCCGATCCTCCTGTCACTGCTCCTCCTGTCCCCGTTCCTCTGTCTCTCCTCCTGTCCCCGCTCCTCCGTCTCTTCTCCTGTCCCCGCTCCTCCTGTTCCTGCTTCTCCATCTCTCCTCCTGTCACCACCTTTCCTGTCCCCGCTCCTTTATCTCTCCTCCTGTCCCCACTCCTCCTGTCACTGCTCCTCCTGTCCCCGTTCCTCTGTCTTTCCTCCTGTCACCACTCCTCCTGTCCCCTCTCCTTCGTCTTTCTTTCTGTCACGGTTTATCCTGTGACTGCTCCTCCTGTCGCTGCTTCACCACTCTTCCTGTCACCGCTTCTCCTGTCACCACTCCTCCTGTCACTGCTCCTCCGTCTCTCCTCCTGTCACCGCTTTTCCTGTCCCCGCTCCTCCATCTCTCCTGTCCCCGCTCCTCCTGTCACTGCTCCTCGTGTCCACGTTCCTCTGTCCCCTCTCCTCCGTCTTTCCCTCTGTCACGGCTTATCCTGTGACTGCTCCTCCTGTCGCCGCTCCTCCATCTCTCCTCCTGTCCCCGCTCCTCCGTCTCTCCACCTGTCACCGCTCTTGCTGTCCCTGCTTCTCCGTCCCTCCTCCTCCCCACGCTCCTCCTGCCCAGAGCTTTTCCTGCCCCCCGCTCCTCCTGCCTCGTGCTCCTCCTACCCCCCGCTCCTCTGTGCTCCTCCTGCCCCATTATACATTGCGGAAGTGAAAGTGCCCCACTGTGTCCGGATCGAATCCGTGATAATCACAGACCCGAACACAGAATAGGTCACCCCCTGTGGTGTCCTTTCCTGTCCGTGGGGTCCCACAAAAAGTAGGATCCCACAGACAGGAAAAAAATTGCGGGGACGCCGGTAGCGGGGGACCGCGGGGAGCACGGGCATGACAGCAGGAGCGGGCGCCAGGAGGAGCACGGGGGCTTTGAGGTGAGCCACGCGGTGCGCGAATTTTGAATTTGTGTGCCATGTGGCTCTTTTGCATAAGCTGCGGTCATTGGCGAACAATGAGTGCTGGTGCGCGATTTCGGCCTCAGACAGACACGATTAGGCAATTATATAGCAGATATATAATATAAATAATATATACTGTATATTTATATATATATATATATATATATTTATATATTACAGTTTGATATGTTTGGTGGGTAATATATCAGGTTGATGAATGACAAATAATAGATGTATTGATGATAGATAGAAAGGTGGTAGATTATTGATAGGTAGATGTGAGAGATAGATAATAGATACATAGATGTGAGAGAGAGAGATAGGATAGAGAAAGATAGCTACAGTTGTGCTTAAAAGTTTACATACCCCGGCAGATTTTTTTGCTTTCTTTGCCTTTTTTCAGAGAATATGAATTCTCTTTTTTTCCACTCATGGTTAGTGGTTGGGTGAAGCCATTTCTTGCCAATTATTGTGTTTTCTCTTTTTAAATCGTAATGACAACCAAAAACATCCAAATGACCCTGATCAAAAGTTCACATACCCCACCTCTTAATACCGTGTATTGCCCCCTCTAACATTAGTGACAGCTTGAAGTCTTTTGTGGTAGTTGTGAATGAGGCTCAGATTGTAAAGCTTCCCTTTCTTCTTGGCAAAAAGCCTTCAAGAGGAGCTGTCACCCCCCCTGGTGCTATGCTAACTGAATGCAGCACTGAATGCTGTGTGTCTGTTGCATTCAGGGAAGGGTCCCCCATGTCTCTAGCCCCTCTGTAAGCTGTTAAAAAGACTTTATAAAGTGTACAGATAAGAAGACTGGAGGGACTTACTCAGTAATGAGTCATCGCTGTTGTATGGTGTCCTCCCCGCCAACAGCCCTCTCTTGTTCAGCCTCCTGTATGTGTCAACGCTGATGGCTGGAGGTGGACCAGAGAGGGCTGGAGGCGGGGAGGACACCATGCAACAGCGATGACTCATTACTGAGTAAGTCCCTCTGGACTCCTTATCCATAAACTTTATGAAGTCTTTTTTACAACTTACAGGGGGCTAGAGACATGGGGGACCCCTTCCCTGAATTCAGCTGACATGCTGCATTCAGTGCTGCATTCAGTTAGCATAGCACCATGGGGTGACAGGTCCTTTTTCAGCTCCTGTAAATTCCTGGGCTTTCTTGCATGAACTGCGTGCTTGAGTTCTCCCCAGAGTGTCTCAATGATATTGCGGTTAGGAGACTGAGATGGCACTCCAGAACCTTTACTTTGTTCTGTTGTAGCCAATATCAGGTCGACTTGGCCTTGTGCTTTGGATCCTTGTCATGTTGGAACGTCCAAGTATGTCCCATGTACACTTTCCGGGTTGACGAGTGCAAATTTGCCTCCAGTATTTGCTGATAACATGCTGCATTCATCTTTTCTTTTTAACAAAGTTTCCTGTACCATTATAGCTCACACATCTCCACATCATCAGCAATCCACCTCCATGCTTTACAGTAGGAATGGTGTTCCTTTCATCATAGGCCTTGTTGACACCTCTCCAAATACAACGTATAGTTGTGGTCAAAATGTTCAATTTTGGTCTCATCATTCAAAATTACCTTGTTCCAGAAGTTTGGAGCTTATCTCTGTGCTCTTTGGTATATTGTAGGCAAGATACTTTGTAGCATTTGCACAGTAATGGCTTTCTTATGGCGACTCGACCATGCAGCCCATTTTTCTTCAAGTACCTCCTTATTGTGCGTCTTGAAACAACCACACCGCTAGTTTTCAGTGAGTCCTGTATTTCAGCTGATGTTATTTGTGTGTTTTTCTTTGCATCCTGATTGATTTTCCTGGCAATTATGGCCAAAATATTTGTTGGTCTACCTGATCGTGGTTTGGTTTTTACAGAGCCTCTGATTTTCCATTTGTTAATCACAGTTTGAACACTGCTGACTGGCATTATAAATTCCTTGGATATCTTTTTGTATCCCTTTCCTGTGTTATACAGTTCAACAAGCTTTCCCCATAGACCTGTTGACAATTCTTTTGATTTCTCCATGACTCACAATCCAGAAACATCAGTGGCTGGATGAAAGATGCAAGAGTCTGTCTGGATCCCAGGAACTCACTCAATGTGTATGCACACACACTGATTACAAGCAAACAGGTCAAAAGAGAGGGATGTTACCTTTATTAGCCATTCAAACCCATTTGTGTCAACTTCTGTGCATGTTATCAGGCCAAAATCACCCAGGGTATGTGAACTTTTGATCAGGGCCATTTGAATATTTTTGGTTGTCACTATGATTTAAAAAGAGAAAACACAGTAGTTTGACAATAAATGGCTTCACCCAACCACTAACCATGAGTGGAAAAAAAGTCTATGTGTTATCATTCATATTGTCTAACAAAAGGCCAAGAAAGCAAAATATCTGCCGGGGTATGCAAACTTTTGAGCACAACTGTAAATAGATAGATGGATAGATATGTCATGCATACAATGATACGTACTACACATGACAGATTTTATATATAATAGAGGTGGGCCCAATGCCACCACATTTGGTGGGCCTTGAGATCACGATGGGGCAGGCTCTATGGCGCTGGGGGTGGAAGCCGTCTCTCCCCCTGTGTGGTCCCTCGCTATCTCTTCCCCCCATGCTCTATCCTAATGTATGTAAATAAATGTATTTTTAGTTTAAAACCTGTTTCTGTGTTTTTTTAAATAATAAAGTGTTTAATTTTCTGTTAAAAATAAGTCGGGGATATTTTTTCTTGCCAGTGCAGGTAAATCAAGCAGCTACTGGCTTCCAACCCCCGCTGCCTGGTGTTACCTTCGCTGGCAATGAAAAATACAGGGGAGACCTTTTTTTTAATTGGTGTGGGCTTCACCGTATTATCTATTGCTAGCCAAAGTAACCCAGGCAGTTTAAAGCTGTAATTCTCAGTGTAGGAAGGCACAAGCATTCTGGGCCCCGACGCTGAAAATTGCAGCCAGCAATTACCCAGTATTGGCGCCTCGATGAGAGACTCCAAAACTGGCGATTACCCCACTCTTTCAGCTGCCGTGTAATGGTGGTAGATTAGGTAATAATGGGGTTGATGTCAGCTTTTATTGCCAGCTCACGTCAAACCCTATTGCTAATGTGAGCCGTCAGTATAACAGCCAACAATTTGTAATACTGTAAGTAAACATAAAAAAAAAACACACACACACAGATATCCTTGATTTCTCATGGCTGGCACACCAAATCTCTACAAAAAGATGTTTTCATTGGTGAATAAGCACCTATACAGTCATAGCACTACTTCCATATGTACCTACCTGCTGACAGGCTCCCAATAAGGCGGTGTGACCTGGCATTCCTAAGGCTCCCATACACTACAGTGCTCGGGATGATTGATATATGGCCCTGTACATGTACAGCGAGGGGGATGTGTTCCTCATTCATTCTATCACCGGGGATTCCTGTATCATTTCCATTACAGTCATCCATCTATAGATGATATGCCTTAGATACACAATTCCCATATAACCAGCATCAATCCCAATTTCAGACGTCTTATCAGTTTCTCAGTTATATTACTGTATTATTTGTTTAAAGGGATCCTGTCACCCCCAAAACGCATGTAAACCTATTAAAACCTGTCCCTAGAGCATATTAACACTATCCCTACACTCTTTTTACCTCCTAAAAGCATTAAGTGACATTGAATAAAAACGTTTTATAAGTACCTGATTAGTGCTGATAATGAGTGACTATCTATTCATAGTCACTCATCAAGACTGCCCCTCTGCTTCATAGCACGCCTGAATAGGCGTGATCTACATCCAGGATTCAAATTCGTGCCTCCCCGCTGTGCCCTGTGTCGTAGGAGGCTGCAGTGTGGCTGGTGACGCGATCCGCGTCATTCCCGGCGCCTGGTGACGTATTTAGACCGGCGCCGCGCTGTTAGCTTCAAAATGCGCACTGCGCATGCGCATTGGGCATGCGCAGTGCGCATTTTGAAGCTAACAGCGCGGCGCCGGTCTAAATACGTCACCAGGCGCCGGGAATGACGCGGATCGCGTCACCAGCCACACTGCAGCCTCCTACGACACAGGGCACAGCGGGGAGGCACGAATTTGAATCCTGGATGTAGATCACGCCTATTCAGGCGTGCTATGAAGCAGAGGGGCAGTCTTGATGAGTGACTATGAATAGATAGTCACTCATTATCAGCACTAATCAGGTACTTATAAAACGTTTTTATTCAATGTCACTTAATGCTTTTAGGAGGTAAAAAGAGTGTAGGGATAGTGTTAATATGCTCTAGGGACAGGTTTTAATAGGTTTACATGCGTTTTGGGGGTGACAGGATCCCTTTAAGATTAATATAATCTGATACATTTTATTTCTTCACCATTTCATCAGCATTTTAGAAAGAACTGTGAAGACATCACTGTCCCCGGCTATAAAGCCGTGTGAGGAGGAGACATCATTGACCTCAGCTAAATGGCCGTGTGAGGACCATTTTCAAACACTCAAACTGATCAGCTCTGGAGTGTTTGGGTAAGTTATCTGTTAATAATTCACATTTCTCAGGTTCCCTATGACAGCTCTTCTACCTCTGTACTCTGCCATTCAGTGTTATCATAGAGAGATGAGGAGTCCACATCACTGTTCACGCCTAATTCTCACTATTTAGCTCAATAACAGACAGTTCCGCAAATTAATCTGTTATTAATTGAAATAGCTACAAACATTCAAAAAATGTCAGACTCTTGTGAGCCTGAATTTATGGGGATTCGATTTGCCCAGATCTAGCAAATCGGCCGTCAGCTAGAAAACAGTTTGCCGTCTTCTTTTGTTGGTCGGGAAGGGATTAAAATAATATATTGTATTTTTCAGATTATAAAAGGCACTTTTTCCTCTAAAATTGGGAGTAAAATGGGGGAGCATCAAGTCCAAACAGCAGCATAGCAACTTACCTGGGAGGTGCAGTCGTGGTGGAGCAGGGTCACGGTGGTGGGGGTGGGTGATGGTGGCACAGTGGGCAATTCTCCGGGGACCCAAGACTGTGTGAATGGTGTGTCCCAGCAGGCGTTCGCCGGCCGCCACTAGTCTCTAAACAGTTGATGCAATGGTCGAAAGGAACATGGCTGCGGAGACAGTGCAGATTGAGATTACGGATAGCCTGCTTTCGACACAATGACTTTCAGGAAAATGGTGTCAGAGGCGGCGCATGCACAGATTGAGATTTCAGATGTCCAAAATCTCTATCTGTGCATGTGCTGCCAAAGCAGCCATTTTCCTTTCATCAATTGTGTCAACTGTCAGGAAATTAATGGCATCTAGCAATTGCCTGCTGAGACTCACCATACACACAGCGTTGAGCCCCCCACAGCATTGCCCCACTGTGCCACCGCCTCTCATCACTATGACCCTGCCTCCTGTGACTATGCTCCACACCTGTGCTTTCCATGGTAAACTGCTATGCTGCTGATGTAATAATGACACAATATTAAAAGATGGGCTTATAAAATGGATTTAGGATTACTTTTTCCTCTAAATTCGGGGTGTGTTTTATACTCAGCAAAATAAGGTAATGCATGATATTTCCCTGTCCTATATCCTCATCTGTTCTTAGGTCTCCACCACCATCGTGGCTCCCTGTTCCTCCTATATCCTCATCTGTTCTTAGGTGTCCACCACAATCATGGCTCCCTGTTCCTCCTATATCCTCACCTGTTCTTAGGTCTCCACCACCATCATTGCTCCCTTTTCCTCCTATATCCTTATCTGTTCTTAGGTCTCCACCACCATCATTGTCCCTTTTCCTCTTATATCCTCATCTGTTCTTAGGTCTCCTCCACCATCTTGCTTCCCTGTTCCTCCTATATCCTCATCTGTTCTTAGGTCTCCACCATTATTCATTGCTCCCTGTTTCTCCTAAATCCTAGTCTGTTCTTAGGTCTCCACCACCATTCATTGCTCCCTGTTTCTCCTATATCCTCACCTGTTCTTAGGTCTGCACCACCGTCATTGCTCCCTTTTCCTCTTATATCCTCACCTGTTCTTAGGTCTCCACCACCATCATTGCTCCCTGTTCCTCCTATATCCTCATCTGTTCTTAGGTCTCCACCACCATCATTGCTCCCTGTTCCTCCTATATCCTCATCTGTTCTTAGATCTCCACCACCATCATGGCTCCTTTTTCCTCCTATATCCTCATCTGTTCTTTGGTCTCCACCACCATCATGGCTTCCTGTTCCTCTGTGTTGGTCTCTGGTTCTTACTACTTTCATTTTTGGAGCTGATGTCAGTGATTGGCTACACGAGGTCACTTAGGGTTGACCTTATTAATGTCCATGACCTGCATCACCCCCTCCTTCCACCATGACCCCATGAGAGTAATCACTGGCCTCAGTTCCAAAAAGGAGCAGAACAAGCAACCAAACACAGAGGACAGGAGACCTGCACCAGTGGAAAATGGTCAGGTGATCTCTTAGGACCGGTGGGTATAATGTGCTTCATTATTTTCCTTCCCTCTCAAGTTTAGGGGAACTAGAATAATCGCCTTTTTATGGCAATTGGAACACTTTCAATTTGTATTAGTTTTTATTGAATGGAATCAAAACTCCAATAAAACCAGTGAATCTCCTCTAAACAAGACTCATCAGATTCACGGACTGGTAAAGTGACACAGGGGGAACTCTGGCAGACGTGGCATTGACATCCAATGTGTTTTTTTATACCAGGGCCGCCATCAACCCCTGACTGGCCTTACTCCCATGAGGGGCCCGGTGGCTGGCAGTAAGCAGGGGTCCAGGCCGTAAACACCAGGGGAGGGGGCAGGGCTGCATACCTCACAGCAGGGTCGAGCCCACACACTGACCAACTCCCCACTGACCATCTTCACTATATCCTGACTCCTCCCTCCAAAAGCGCGGGCATGCAGCCAAATGGCACCCTTTCAGATGACTGCAACAAGTAGAAGGCAACATTGTGTGAAGACAGAGGCTAGAACCCGGGCAAGTGCTGTGGACTGCTGAGGGGCCCACTTACGGTGTACCCTGCCCTGTTTCCTCCCTTCTAATCTGTGCGGCAGGCGCTGAGCATAGTGTCAGATGGTCATGAGCCCACTGGCAGCAGATCTCTATCTCCTGCACTGCAGCCGCTGGTAAAGTCTATACCCATGGATGTTGTAGGAAAAAGAGATCTGCTGTTGCCTCACTACAGTCGGACATGGCACTCAGCACCTGCTGCACAACACAGGTTAGGAGGGAGAGCAGGTTGGAGACAGGCACAGAGGGGAGACACAGTGCACGGTGGGAGACAGGCACAGAGGAAGAGACAGGCACAGGGGGAGAGACAGTCACAGAGAGGGGAGACAGTGCACAGGGGGGAGACAGCGCACAGGGGGGAGACAGGCACAGGGAGGAGACAGGCACAGAGACGAAAGACAGGCACATAGAGGGGTGTCCATTTGTAGAAATAAAGAAAAATGGCACTCACCATATCTTGCATCATAAAATCCTCTTTATTTCATCTTCTTAAAATTACATACGGTGGCAGGTGGACAAGCACAGCATCGTATCAGGATGACAGCTGTTTCATGTCAGCTCAACACTTCTACAGATCCTGAACTGTGACCTCGATTGCATTTCATAGCAATTGAGTCATATGACCAGCTTCTATAGCATAGGGGGGCCCAATATCAATGGGCTGTCACCTCGCTGAGAATACCAGACCTCAGGAATGCCTAGTTTTCCTTGTATGGCAATGAAAGAAGCCCTACACATTTTTTTTTTTTCCATTATTTATTTTTTTACACACCATGACACCAGGCTGGTGGCCATACACTAATGTGTACGCCAACCAAGCACAGACACCATCCAGATTGTGGAAACGCAGTCTGATTTCAACAGCCAACCACAGTCGCTCTCACAGAGCATGAGCATCTGTAATTGGCTGTTGCCAGTCAGTGCAGTGAATATGCATGAAGCTTAATGGGTGGGACTAGAAGTAAGTGAGAGGGAGAGTGGACCCGAAAGCAAGCAGCGAGAGACTTGATCTGTGTCTGTCTGTGTGTTTGGCAGCTTTTGGACACCTGTCATTGGTGCTCGGGGGGTTAGTCAAACTGTTCATTGAACAATTCGGCGAACACCCTACATTCGACGAAGCAAACCGAATTTGAACACTCGGGTGTTTGCTCATCTCTATTAACCATTAGTACAGAAAATCGTATGACAAGTTCTATAAACCATGTATTTTCCTTCTGTCTAGTGAGGTCTTCTTAGTCAAGCATAAAGACTCAAAAGACATCTTTGCAATGAAGAAGATTGACAAGGAGAAGCTTCGTCGTGAAAAACAAGTAGAACAAGCTTATCTGGAGAGGGACATCATATCATTTGTAGACTCCCCCTTTGTGGTGCCCTTACTCTGTTCTTTTCCAACAAACTCCCACCTGTGTATGGTGATGGAGTTTGTAGCAGGTAGGTCATATATACTGTAATATATTCAGCCCTTATCTGCTTACACCTTATCACCTTTTCTATCTTTCCCCACTTCTCATTATACATTGTGTGTGATCTGCTCTATAATCCCTCACCGGCCATATCTTCTTTCTTCTCTAGGTGGAGACTGCGGGACCCTACTGAGATCCAGGGGCCGATTGCCGATCTCTTTGGCCCAGATATACATGGCAGAGATCATTCTTGCGGTGGAACACATACACAAGCTGGGAATTGTACATAGAGATCTGAAGCCCGAGAAGTAAGTGGCCCCCTGTGGGGTAATAAAGAAGGAGTTATCATTTATTATTTCATGGTCTTTATGGCTAACATCATCTTTTCTTTTACAGCATCCTAATAACACCAACGGGACACATCAAAGTGGCAGATGTAGGATTTGCACGGCTCGGCAACATGAAGCTAGAAAGCAACATCCGCTTTGATCTGTCTGATAGAGTCGCCTATGAGTTCCCTGCTGGTGAGGTGAGCTGACTTTCTTCCCTGGACAATTTTCCCAATGAGAATTGGTCTTTTATTGCGTTTGTATAGAGAGAACCTTTTCCTACAAATAATGTAATCAATCTAATCTTGTTTTCTTTGGGTTTCCAGATCTGTGGCACCCTGAGCTACACAGCGCCAGAAGTGTTCGGAAATCGAGGCTATGGGAGATCGGCAGATTGGTGGGCGGTGGGGATAATCCTGCACCAATTCCTCCTGGGACATGTACCGTTTAAAGGGGAAAGCCGAAGTGAGACTGAGTACAACATAAAATATGGTAAGTAGAGTTATCCACTCTTTGCATTGATTCGTTTAGATCAAGAGTCTCAAACTCGGCTGGGTAAGTGGGCCACACATTGAAAACAATTGACTATGGGCGCCCGCATTGTTTGTAACCTTTTTAGTGATACCATATTTTTTTTTTATATACGGTTCTTGATCACTTTTTAACATTTGCTGGATTAGTTTATTTTTTTATAAATAGCATTCTTTGTATGGGTTATATCACAGTTTTATAGCTTGGATTGACATGGATGTGGCGATAACAAACGTGCACTTTATTTTCTTTTGTATCAATTTATATACAGCGGGTACGGAAAGTATTCAGACCCCTTTAATTTTTCACTCTTTGTTTCATTGCAGCCATTTGCTAAATTCAAAACAGTTCATTTTTTTCTCATTAATGCACACTCTGCTCCCCATCTTGAATGAAATAGAACAGAAATGTAGAAATGTAGAAATTTGTGCAAATTTATTAAAAAACAAAAACTGAAATCTCACTTGGTCATAAGTATTCAGACCCGTTGCTCAGTATTGAGTATTTGCACCTTTTGAGCTGGTACAGCCATGAGTCTTCTTTGGAATGATGCTTTCACCCCCCCCCCCCCCCACCCCGCTGAATTTGGGGATCCTCTGCTATTCTTCCTTGCACATCCTCTCCAGTTCTGTAAGGTTAGATAGTGAACATTGGTGGAAAGACATTTTCAGGTCTCTCCAGAGATGCTCAGTTGGGTTTAGGTCAGAGCTCTGGCTGGACCAGTCAGGAATGGTCATAGAGTTGTGAAGCCGCTCCTTTGTTATTTTAGCTGTGTGCTTGGGGTCTTTGTCTTCTTGGAAGGTTTTTTCAGTCAAGATGGGGGGCAGAGTGTACATTAATGAGAAAAAAAAGAACTTTTTTGAATTTACCAAATGGCTGCAATGAAACAAAGAGTGAACATTTTAAAGGGGTCTGAAGACTATCCATACCCACTGTATAAAAGAGCATTCTTAGTGGTAAAAAAAAGTCTTGCCTTCTTTTACATTTTTTTTCATGTTATCACTTTCTTGTAAGTAATATTGTCTTAGCACCATATAGTAATTTTGGCCAATCTGCTTGCAATAATGTCCCCATCCTGATCCACCTATCTTATAGTAATGTCCCCATCCTGGATCCTCATCTTCTAATAAATCCCATCTGATCCCCTTCTTGTAGTAATGTCCCCATCTTGAGTCCCCTCTGGTCTGCCCCTTGTAGTAATGTCCCATCCTGATCCCCTTCTTGTAGTAACTGTCCCCATCTTGTAGTAATGTCCCCATCCTGGTCTCTGGTCTTGAAGTAATGCTCCACCCTGATCCCCTTCTAGTAGTAATGTCACCATCTTGATCCCCATCTTGTAGTAATGTGCCCATCCTGGTCCTCTTCTTGTACTAATGTTCTGTATCCTGGTTCCCTTTTTGTAGTAATGTCCACATCCTTGTCCCCATCTCGTAGTAATGACCCATCCTGTTGCTCCTTCTTGTAGTAAGGTCACCATCCTGATCCACATCTTGTAGTAATGTCCCCATCTTGTAGTAATGTCCCCATCTTGGTCCTGATCTTGAAGTAATGCTCCATTCTGATCCCCTTCTTGTAGTAATGACCTTATGCTTGTGCCCTTCTTGTATTAATGCTTCATTCTGAGCCCCTTCTTGTAGTAAAATGACCAAGTTGCTACCTTTTTTTTTGTTTTAATGTGCCCCATTGTGCGGTTATTAACCTACACACTCACACAGATTTGTCTCACCTGTCCATAGTTCCCTCGGCGTCATCGTTTCTGCAGTCCGCAGACCCCATGGTTACCTTGACAATGATGCCATCCGCGTTTGATCTGTATTCCCATTGACATGCAGACAGGATGTCCGACTTACATACATCAATGGCAGCTGCCGATTAATCAGAGCCCAGCAGTTGACGTCATACACCGATGTCAGGTGCTGACCTGTGATTGGCCATCAGCAGCCTTTGATGTAGCTGAGACAGGGAACCTGTATTTGCACAGAGTACAGTCAAGTGCAGACCGCGGCGGCCCCCCGGGACCGGGCCGCCATCGTCAAGGTGATCACAGTGCCTGAAGGCCACACAGCCCCAGGGGCCACATGTTGCTTGGGGGCTGCGTGTTTGAGACCCCTGGTTTAGATACTTTAGATACTTGCTGTGTTATTTTGAAGCTTTGCTTTGTAATGTAGTTTACTATGTAGTTTATTTTTTGTGATTTTTTTTTTTAACAGATGACCTTGTTTGGGATAGTAATACTGATGTACCTCTCGAAGCTCAGGACCTCCTGGATAAACTTCTAGCAAAAGACCCGGAATGTAGACTTGGGACAGGTAACATATATAACATTTACTCGTTACATCTAGGACATATTGATTCTGTTCCTGAGAATCAGCACTTCTCTATCTTCTTGTCCATTTCTAGCTCCCTATACTATGACTGTGTAGATTTCCTTCATGACAACTGTTAGGTCAATGTTAATAGCTCAGATTTCTCTATAGATATGGAGCAATTTCTCAATCTCTGTGTCACTTTTGATCTTTTTTTCCAGGAGGAGCCCACGAAATAAAGAGACATCCGTTCCTGAGTGACATAAACTTTGATAATATCCTAAGTGTGGAGCCGGTTTACATCCCTCCGATTGCAACAAAAGAGGACATCAGCAACTTTACCCGTAAGTAGATGGAGAAGACATCATCAGACTAAGGCTGGGGTCACACTTGCAGATTTTTTAATCCGCGTGCATGCAGGAAAATGCGCTCACTCTCTCTCTCTCCCCATTGGGTGCTCTCAACCCATTGGACGCTCTCTCTCTCTCACCATTGGACACTCTCTGCCCACCATTGGGTGCTTGCTTTTTCTCTCCCCATTGAGCGCTCTCTCCCCCCCAATTGGGTGCTCACTATCTCTTCCCCCCATTGGGTGATCTCATCCCCCATAGGATGCTCGCTCTCTCCCCCCATTGGACACTCACACTGTCTCCCCTTTGGCCGCTTGCGATTTCTCTCCCCATTGAGCACTCTCTTTCCACCCCCATTGGATGCTTGCGCTCTCTCCCCACATTGGATGCTCTCTCCCCCCCCATTTGGAAGGTTGCTCTCTCTCCCATATTCACTCCATCCTCCCCATATGCACTGTCCCCGCTGCGTGAGTCTCCCCATACACTCTCTCCCCCTGCGTGTGACACTCTTCTTATGGGCTTTCCTCTCCTGTGTGCGTCTATCACCATATGAGATCTCTGCATGTGTCGTTCCCTATATGGGCTCTTCCTCCCTGCGTGTCTCTCCCCATATGGGCTGTCCCCCCCTGCATGTGTCTTTCTCCATAAGGGCTCTCCCCTCCTGCATGCATCTCTCCCGATATGGGCTCTCCCCTCCTGCGTGCGTCTCTCTTCATATGGGCTCTCCCCTCCTGTGTCATTCCCCATATGGGCTTTTTCCCCTGCATGTGTCATTCCCCATATAGGCTCTCTCCTCCTTCATGCATCTCTCCCCATATGGGCTATCCACACCTGCATGTGTCTCTCCCCATATGGGCTCTCCGCACTTGCGTGTGTCCCTCCCTATATGGGCTGTCCCCTCCTGTGTGCGGCTCTCCCCATATGGGCTCTCCCCTCCTGCATGTTTCTCCCCATATGGGCTGTCTCCTCCTGTGTGTGTCTCTCCCCATAGGGGCTCTCCCTCCTTGTGTGTGTCTCTCTCCATATGGGCTCTCCCTCCTGTGTGCATCTCTCCCCATATGGGCTGTCTCCTCCTGCATGTGTCTCTCCCCATAGGGCTCTCCCACCTGCATGTGTCTCTCCCCATATGGCTTTTCCCCCTGCATGCTGTCTTTTCTCCCTCCATCCCGTGTTCAGAACACAGTGTGTGATGATCACACTTGTGCTCTGATCACTGTAGGCCGGCGGAGAGCAGTGACAGCATCACTAATCATCACTCACCGCCGATACTTTCCTCACCCAGGCTTCCGTTGCCCACACTCACTGCCCCTGACTCCCTGGCATCCTCGGTCGGTCTTCTTCAATTTCCTATAACCGTGCAGCTCACGCTGAGCTGAGCGGTTATAGGGGGAAAGTGGAGCTCACAGAATACACTGTGGGCTTGACAGAGATGGCGCCGATCTCCTCCCTCTGCTGTGATTTGGACAGCCCAGGGTGCATGTCCAGATCACAGCAGGACGGCAACTCAATGTAAAGTATAGGATCAACGGTCGACCACTATCGTCTATGCCCGAGGCTTACGCAATTGCAGAGTGTGTCGTGCAGCAACTCTTACACTCCTGTGAAGCAAAATGGCAGCCCCCAGTGGCTGCAAAAATAATTAAAAAAGAGAAAGTTATAGAAGTTAATTTTGTATTAAAAATAATTATTTATATAAACAATCATTTTTAACACAAAAAAAATTGCGCCACCTTCCCTAATGGGATGAAAAACACAGCAAAACCCGATGTCTGCGTTTTTGCACTTCCTCATTGATTGAAATGGATGAATAACACTGCAAAAATGCTGGAAGCATTGACATGCTCATTCTTTAAAAACGCAGCAAAAAACAAGTCGAGTCACATTTAAGTCAGAAAAAAAAACTGTGTGCATGACATTTCCAGAATCACATAGGTTTTGCTGGGAATGATAAAAGCTGTTTTTTATTAGCATGAACAGTATTTGCATGAAACCATGGTAAAAGCTCAGTTAGGCCGGCTTCACACTACGGCTGGGATCCGATCCGTGGCGGTCCGCTTGAGGCAGACAGCCGCGGACCAGATCAGCACACAGAACTGGAGGCCTAATTTGCCCTCGGGTCCGGTGTGCAGCTGCATGCAGCTGCAGCCGCTGATAAGTCAAGACCGCAGCTCGTGGGGAGCTGGCCGCGGTCCTGAACTGTCAGGAGGGGACAGCTCCATGGGGCTGAAAGCGAACCTGTCACCCCCCAGGCATCAAAAGCTAAAATAGCCACGGAGGCGCGCTTTCATGTCACACAGTGAGGGGAGGCAGCAGCAGGAGAGCACAATGATTGACAACAGGGGGCGGGTCAGAGGAGCGCGAAACCCAGCCTCCCAGTCACCAGTCTTCTTAAGTGTGAGCATTTATCTAAGTTCATATTTGAGTGAATATAGGGCATGAAAAGGCTATAGCCACCTCCTCTGAATGCAGCCTTAGTGCTTCAGAAGGTGGCTATTTTAGCTTTTGGTGCTCGGGAAGGGGGGTGACAGGTTCGCTTGAAGCTCAGCGCCAGCCCCTCCTGAGAGTTCAGACCCGTGGCCAGCTCCCCGCGAGCAGCGGTCTTGACTTATCAGCGGCTGCAGCTGCATGCGGTTGCACACCGGACCCGTGGGCAAATTAGCCTCCAGTTCTGTGTGCTGATCCGGTCCGCGGCTGTCTGCCCCAAGCGGACAGCCACAGATCGGATCTCAACCGTAGTGTCAAAAAACACCCTGTGTGAACATAGTCTTATGGTGACAGTCTGTGATTGTGTGTCACAATGACAACCTCTAATAACATTTCATTACTTGTATCTTGTAGAGTTCCCGGATATCTCAGACTTCTCGGATAGCTCAGAGAAGGAGGTCGGCTCAGGAAAGAGCAATCGCATCAACGACTTCAGTAACTTTACAACAACTACTCAATGGTTTGCTAAAGTAAGTGTATGATCCATACATTAAAAATAAAAAGAACTCTTACCCTTAATGATTTACCAGTTTTTGTTTCCATTTTCCCTCCCCCTATTTCAAGAGCTATAACTTTTTTATTTTTCCGTCAATATAGTCATATGAGGGCTTGCTTTTTGAGAGTTATACTTTTGAATGACATAATTTGTTTTATCATATAGTATACCAGACAATGGTAAAACATCATTCCAAGTGTGGTTAAATTGCAAAATAAAGTGCAATTACAGAAATATATATATTTTTTTTTATCTACCATGTTCAATATATGGTAACACTGACATGACAGTATGATGTCTGGGGTCAGTCCTATATGATAACACTGACGTGTCGGTATGCTGTTTCGGGTCAGTACTGACGTGTCGGTATGAAGCCTCAGGTCAGTACTATATGGTAACACTGATGTGTCGGTATGATGTCTGTGGTGAGTCCTATATGATAACACTGACGTGTCGGTATGATGCCTCGGGTCAGTACTATATTATAACACTGAGGTGTCGGTATGATGGCTCTGCGGAGAGACTTGTGACTGGCTTTGGACCTCTGTGTCATGTCTATATTGAAACTTCATATTAAACGTGATTCTTTTTGCTTTGGCAGTTGAGGAGTTAATGTCAGTCTCTGCTGCTAGCAAGCTAGCTAGTTCTTGTCCAGGTGTGGATACTTTGTGATTACTCCTATCCCCTTAATATGGTCACATGGTTCCAGCATGCTTTGCTGGTGATTGTACATTCCTAGCCAAATGTCCTGAAAAGGAAGTTCTATAGAGAGCTGACTAATGCTAATCCGTTTGCTGCCAAAGAACGTGGCAGCAGGTGTGAAGCTGCCTTGTTGTTCCCTTCTCTGTCTTCCCTTTCCGCTTATCATATTATTGTAGTGGTTAGGACTAGTGCTCATGCGGGCCATTCCCTATTGAGGGCTAACATCGGGGCCAGCAAGACCCTAGGTATCCTGCTCGGTAACAAGTTCAAAGAACTTGTATGGGGACAGTAGGGAGATCAGGGCACAGCCGCAGGTGAGTGCAGGAGGTCACCTCTTCTCTGTTTCCTATGATCAGGGCCTTCCGCTGTAATTGTTCTCCCCCAGTGTCTCCCCATCTGTTGTTTTGTGCTGTGTGCTGGACTTCATTGGTACATGCGTCACTGTCATGCACGGTAGCTGGACATTCCCCTTAGTCCAAGCCTGACATTAGCTCGGCAGAGTCATACATTTTTTAAAAAAACGACTATTAAAGAAAAAAAGGGGCTACAAAGATATGGACATGGACGATATATAAAGGCAGAACAATATCCAAGAAATATACATCAAAATGTTCAATAAAAGACAGGGATTTTAAAAATAACAGTCAACCCTTCCCTCAACTCAACGCCCCCCCTCACCCCTAGGCACAAAGCAAACCTTGTATGACATAATCAATTAAGCCGAACAGGTGTGTTACCAGTACTAAGCTCTCTCATACACCAATCCGTAAATTGAAAGCACCCATGTATCGCCTGGTGTACAGAAAGTGTCTGTGTGTCAATAAAGGAGGGCCATATAAGGAGGAAGCGTTCTGTGTGTCTTTCTTTATCAAGTATGGATTCTATCCAATCCATTTTGAAAAGGTATGCTACCTCTGAAGATACTAGACTCAATGAAGGGGTTGTGTTCTTTGCCCACAGATGGAGAATACACTTACGGGTAGCTGCCACCCAAATGGTTAAAATACGTCTTTGCTGAGCAGGGAATCTAGTTATCTGAGCATGTGGGAGAATATTAAATAATGCCCATTCTGGAGAGAGTATAAAATGGACACAAAAAGTATAAGATGACTAAAGAGCATATCCCAAACCTCTCGTATGTTTGGAAAGTCCCAAAACAATGGAACACTACATAAAAGGTAGCAGGACACCTCCTTTCCCACTATGACTTTCCTATGTCTTATACTCAAGTATTATTGTGTTGTTTGTTTGTTATTTACACATTTTTCTTCCCCCTAACAGACATAAAGAATCTTCTCCTGCATCTGATACAGATGATGATGTACGCAGCCTTCCACCATGCTCCTCATCACACCGATCTCAGAAGTCCAGACCGAGAGCCTCAGAAATGTGAGTATATGATGGGGTCATCACTGGGGCTCGGGCTGATATTCTGCATGTACACCACACCAACAATAGGGCATGAATAGCAGAATATTAAAGGCAGCATCAACCAGCCCATGATTAGCACTCATTGTGGTTTTTGCTTCAGAAACCGCTGACGATAGCAACTCATAAATGGGGCGGCATGGTGGCTCTATGGTTATCTCAGCAGAGAGTCACACATTTTTATTATTACTACCCCCTGGAGGTGAGATGTAGCATTACATGACGGCCATTGTTGTTGGTTTTTCCACTACATATAAGGTAGCAGGACACCTCCTTCCCCACTATGACTTTCCTATGTCTTGTTCTCAGGCATTATTTTGTCTGTTTCGTTTGTGATTTACACATTTTTCTTCCCCCCTAACAGGCAAAAAGAATCTTCTCCTCATTCTGATACAGACGATGACATAAACAGCTTTTCAACATTCTCCTTGTTCTCATCACAGCGTTCACAGGGGAGCAGACCAACACCTTCAGGATTGTGAGTATATGATGGGGTCATCACTGGGGGTCGGGCTGATATTCTGCATGTACACCACACCAAAGATAGGACATGAATAGGATAATAGTAAATGCAGCTCAATGGTTTTGGCTTCAGAAACCGCTGGCGATAGCAACTCATAAATGAGGCGGTATGGTGGCTCTATGGTTATCTCAGCAGAGAGTCACACATTTTTATTATTACTACCCCCTGGAGGTGAGATGTAGGATTACATGTTGACCATTATTGGTCATGGTTTTCTTTTCTACTACATATAAGGTAGCAGGACACCTCCTTCCCCAATATGACTTTCCTATGTCTTGTACTCAGGGATTATTTTGTCTGTTTTGTTTGTGATTTACACATTTTTCTTCCCCCTAACAGGCAAAAAGAATCTTCTCCTGCATCTGGTACAGACAATGATGTACGCAGCCTTCCACCATGCTCCTTGTTCTCATCACAGCGTTCACAGGAGAGCAGACCAACACCCTCAGAAATGTGAGTATATGATGGGGTCATCACTGGGGCTCGGGCTGATATTCAGTATGTACACCACAACCAAAGATAGGACATGAATAGGATAATATTAAATGCAGCTCATTGGTTTTTGCTTCAGAAACTGCTGGGGATAGCAACTCGCAAATAGGGCGGTATGGTGGCTCTATGGTTAGATCAACAGAGAGTCATATATTTTTATTATTACTACCCCCTGGAGGTGAGATGTAGCATTACATGCCGGCCATTATTGGTCGTGGTTTTCTTTTCTACTACATATAAGGTAGCAGGACACCTCCTTCCCCACTATGACTTTCCTATGTCTTGTTCTCAGGTATTATTCTCTTGTTTGTTTGATATTTACACATTTTTCTTCCCCCCTAACAGACATAAAGAATCTTCTCCTGCATCTGATACAGATGATGATGTGTGCAGCCTTCCACCATGCTCCTTGTTCTCATCACAGCGTTCACAGGAGAGCAGACGATCACCATCAGGATTGTGAGTATATGATGGGGTCATCACTGGGGCTCGGGCTGATATTCAGTATGTACACCACACCAAAGATAGGACATGAATAGGATAATATTAAATGCACAAATATTAAATGCAGCTCATTGCTTTTGGCTTCATAAACCGCTGGCGATAGCAACTCGTAAATGGGGCAGCATGGTGGCTCTATGGTTAGCTCTGCAGAGAGTAATATATTTTTTATTATTACTACCCCCATGCAGGTGAGATGTAGCACTACATATAAGGTAGCAGGACACCTCCTTCCCCACTATGACTTTCCTATGTCTTGTACTCAGGGATGATTTTGTCTTTTTTGTTTGTGACACATTTTTCTTCCCCCCTAACAGGCAAAAAGAATCATCTCATCCACCTGTTATATATGATGGACTATGCAGGTTTTCATCATACTCCTCGTCCTCATTGTCAGGTATGTACATGTCCCCAGCACCAAAAATGTCAATGTTCACTTCAAGACTCAGATAATTCCACAGATTTTCTGAGTAACAGATCTCACATATTATCCATGTTGTCATTAGGCCCATGCTTTGTTTCTGTAATTTGTACAGTTTTATAATGGATTTTGTGACATGTATTAGGTTATGTCATCATACATTGTACCCTATAGTAGAATATGGGTACCTTTACACGCGGCTACATTTCTTGGGTGGCTACAGGTAACTTACTGGTTGCAGTGAAATCATGGAGACAAGGTTCTATCTTGTTGCTGTGTACAAATGGAATAATCTCTCCATGATTTCAGTGCAACCAGTAAGTTACCTGTAGCCACCCTAGAAATGTAGCCGCGTGTAAAGGTACCCTATCGCTCATTAGGGATGCACCACATGGTGGCACACAGGACGCTTACTGCTCCATGGCACAGCTAATGCTCAATGTAGGTTTTTTTTCTTTTCTGATCAAAATTTCCAGGTCAAGAGGAAGAAAAATCTTCAATAAATCTGAACCAAGAACCGAAAACAAAAAATGAAAAACGAAGAACATCTGGAATCATTTTGAACATAGAAGAAGAATTAGAAAATGAAAATGGAACATCTGGAACGAGCAAAGAACAAGAGCAAGACAATGGGAAAAAAGGGAAAAAGAAAGGCAGTAAGTGTAAGAATAACCTCTATGTCTTGTGATGTCGGTCAGTGAAAAGAAGTTATGCGGGGCAGATGTTACACCTCTGTATGCAGAAGATTCATCAGCTGACCGGCCACAGTGACTGTATAGGAGTATCATGTAATATGGAGTCCAATCACTTATATTATATTTCCTTCTCATAGGTTCCCTCTTCCGCTGGCTAAGAAGACACCCAAAATCAGAAGAAGAAAGACCATGTGGAATGATCAAAGAAGAACCAGAAAATAATAAAAAAGGCAAAAAGACAGGAGGTAAGTGTGAGAACCACCTCCATGTCTTGTGATGTCGGTCAGTGAGAAGACGTCCTGTGGGGCAGATGTTGTCTGTCAGTGCTGGGATTGTCACATGATGGCTGACAATGATCCTGCACCCCTGTATGGAGAATATTCCTCAGCTGACCGGCCACAGTGACTGTACAGTAGTAACATGTAACACGGAGTCCAGTTACATACATTATATTTATTTCTCATAGGTTTCATCTTAAGCCGGCTGGGAAAAGACACAAAATCAAAAAAAGAAGAGCAGGTAACACCCGGAAAAAATCAAAGCAATATAGAAGAATTTAGAAATGAAGAACAAAGAACATCTGGAACAAGCAAAGAACGAGAACCAGAAAAAGAAAAACAAGGCAGAAGGAGACGAGGTGAGTGTGAGAATCAGCGACATGTTGAGTGATGTCGGTCAGTGAGAAGAAGTCATGTGGGGGCAGATGTGATGTCAGTGCTGGGATTGTCACACCCTGCACCTCTGTATGGAGAAGACTCCACGGCTTACCGGCCACAGTGACTGTACAGTAGTGTCATGGAATATGGAGTCACATCACTAATATTATGTTTCCTTCTTATAGGTGCCATCTTGCGCCGGATCTTATCATCCTGCCGGCGAGGATTAGCCAGGTCTGCCCAGGCATTTACATGTTGTTCTTCTTCCTGTGAAGTCATTGAGATCAAGATCCTACCGCCCTGAAATACTCCTTTCTGTAATCCTCCTGACTCCGACCCGGCTTTTTGTCTGACTACGATTTCATCTATTGATTCTGTTACTGATTTTGTCTCTCCTGATATGGACCCGGCTTTATTTTACCAATTGTAGTGCCAGTGTTCCAGCCCCTACATGCAAACACTGACAAGGTCCTGGCATCAGATACAAGAAATCGATATAGATAGATAGATATAAATAGATAGATATAAATGTATATAGATAGATAGGTAAGATATAGAGATAGATATATAGATATAGACATAGATAGATAGATATATAGGTAGATATATATAGATATATATACATAGATATATAGATAGATATATAGTTATATATATATACATAGATATATATATATATATATATATATATATAGATACATAGATATAGATATATACATAGATATATATACAGACATATATATATATATATATATAATATATATACATAGATATATATATATATATATATATATATATACATAGATATATATAGATATATATACACATAGATATATATATACATAGATATATATATATATATATATATATATATATATATATAGATACTTAGATATATAGATACATAGATATATATAGATGCATAGATCTATATGCATAGATAGATAGATAGATAGATAGATAGATAGATTATGGATATATATATATATATATATATATATACACACACATATAAATATAATATATTTTACAGAAAACGAGAAGCAACTGAGCCCGCTGGTTTCTTAGGCAATGCAAAGCGTACTCGGGAACTTCTCTCGTTCCTATGTTACAACGTTTCAAGCCAAACAGCCTGGAAAAAGAGCATATTCGGCTCGAAACGCTGCCATGTGCCTTGAGCTGGATTAAAGACCATTGCTGCATCAGATTGGGAGTGCTGTGGACTTTTTCATCAAAATCATATAGATATAGATACATAGGATATAAAGATAGATAGATAGATAGATAGACAGACAGACAGACAGACAGATAGATAGATAGATAGATAGATAGATAGATAATTGAAAAAAATGGACAGACTTCCTTTAACCTTTGTCAGGCTGCATAATTTTACAACCTTAACAGGCTGCATAGGTACAATTGTACCTTCATATATACCTTCACTGTGGGAAGACTTTACTTGGTTTCAGAAACTAAAGTTCATTCAGCTACAAATGTTATGCTGATATCTATTGGCCAGTGTTGTTACTGGTCACTTATGTTGCTGTCAATTAAGTTAATTCAAACTGGGAGTGGCTTCTACTTCTCTTCCTGCCTCCCTCCTCTCATTAGCGATTTTGCTGTTCATCTCATTGCTGTGAGCACACACATTTCTAGGCTTGTGAAGTCTTTAATTTCTTGGATATGAAGGTAGGAAACTTCATGCATTTTTGGGCATACTGATTGCTGCTGGTGTGCACAGAGCCAACAAAGAGAATCTGGAGGAAATGTGGAATGTTGCTGCTCTGCCTCTTATACGTGCAGCCATGTCTCGTGACCGCTTCAAGATGATACTCAGATTTATCAGATTTGACAACGAAAACACACGTGCAGAACGTGTGCAAACAGATAAAGCTGCACCAATACAGGACATCTGGACAATGCTGAACAGTAATCTGGAGAGATCCTACAAGCCATATCATTGTATCACCGTCGACGGGCAATTATTTCCATTTAGAGGCCATACTAAATTTACCCAGTATATACCTTCAAAACCAGCTAAATATGGCATAAAGATTTTCTGGGCTTGTGACTCATCAAACGCCTACCCATTACAAGGTCAGCTCTACACTGGGAAACCAACTGATGGTCCTCGACAAGTAAACATTGGAGAACGAACAGTATTGGAACTAGTGAGCTCGTATAAAGGCTCTGGAAGAAATGTCACCACCGATAACTTCTTTACAACCATGGAACTAGCTAAGGTATTGAACTCCTGGAACATGACACTAGTTGGTACAGTGAGAAAAAACAAAAGGTTCCTACCTAACAACATGCAGCCTGCCAAAGAAAGGCCTGTAAACTCGACAAATTTTGCCTACAATCATGATGCAACAGTCTGTTCATATGTACCAAAGAAGAACAAATCAGTCGTGCTTCTATCATCTATGCACATGACAGGAGAAGTTGAAGAGATACTAGCAGCCAAGCCAGAGATAATAAAATACTACAAGAAAACAAAAGGTGGCGTTGATGTTATGGATAAAATGTTGGGAGAGTACACTGTGAAAAGACGAACATCATGTTGGACTTTGGCATTTTTCTACAATATGATTGACGTCACTGGGTTAGCATCCTACATCATCTACAGAGAACACAATCCAAGCTTCAGGGCAAAGGATCAATGAAGAAAGTTCCTGAAAGATCTCGCAAATCTGTGTATGCTGTGTAAGATCTGTGTATCTGTGTATGCCTGCAATTGAAGATCGTAGTACAAACCGAATGATAATGAGAAACCATTTTCTTCGAGGTGCAGTAGAAATGGTGCTTGGACGATGCATTATGGTAGCATCGCAAGCAGCAGCTGACCCTCAAATACCTCATGGTAGTCGTGGACCCTCCCCTGTTGTTGGTAGTTGCTATGTCTGCCGAGACCTGAAGCGAAAACAACGTAAGACTAGAAAGTCTTGTGTGGTTTGTGTGAAACCCATTTGCGATGAACACTCGGTAGCAAAGCCAACATGCATTACTTGCGAAGAAAATCAATAAAAAAAGTTTCTTACATTTTCTTTTATAATGTAAATGAACAGTTTTTTTACCTGTTTATAATAGTTAAGTAGCATTATCATTAAAAAAAATTTATGCTTTTTCCCTTGCATTATCTTCATTCAAAATATATGAGGTACATTTGTACCTATGCAGCTTGTTATGGATGCAAAACGATCTCGACCCCTTATCTCGGAAGCGAGTGGAGATATTTTATTGAAATTTGGCCAATATATTCTGGACCAAAAATGTAGAGATGTCATGAAATTTCAGCCTTCTACGTCTTTTCGAAAAAAAGTTATTGCAATTTTAAAACGGAATAGTTACAATTGTACCTATTCAGCCGGATAAGGGTTAAAGAAGTGAATAGTGGATTTTTTCCCTCAGGACTGCAACATTTCGGTTCACAAGTTGCCTTTCTCATGCAGAGAATGGCGGCTTGAGAAAGGCTATTTGTGAGCTGAAATGTTGCAGTCCTGAGGGAATAAATCCACTATTCACTTCTTTAATCGAAGTCTGTCCATTTTTTTCAATAATATTTTGAACCAAGGATTCATGGTAGGAGGACTTGCACCTGTATTGTCTTGTTTTGTGCTGTTCCGTTTTTTTCAATATAGATAGATAAAGAGTGGGATACATATAGATAGACAGAAAGATGGATAGATAGAGGAATGGATAGATGGGTATTTAAGATAAACCTATAGATAGATTGAGGGATATATAGATAAAGGGATGGACAGATAGAGGGATAGATAGATAGATAGATAGATAGATAGATAGATAGATAGATAGATAGATAGATAGATAGATAGATAGATAGATAGATAAAGAGTGGGGTAGATAGTGAGATAGACAGAGGGATGAATAGATAGATAAAATGGGATCAATTTATAATAAGACTAGTAAAAAGTGCTGTCTGTCCCCTGCTTGCTGACTTTTGCCCCTCGGTCTCTGCCCCACTCCTCTGTGCTTTGTCTAATGTGGCGGCAGAGGATTATTCAGCTTGCCTCAGGGTGAGTGAGGTGAGCGAGGTGAGTGCAGTGAGCCAGCTGCAGGCTGAGTGGGGTGAGTGCGGGCTGAGTGGAGTGAGTGCAGGCTGAGCAGGCAGGGTGAGTGAGTACAGGGTGTGTGCGGGCAGAGTGAGTGCAGGTTGAGTGAGTGTGTAGTAACTGTGGTGTAGGCTGAATGAGTGCAGGGCTGGGTGAGTGAGGGCTGGGTGAGTGCAGGGTAACCATGGTGTAGGCTGAGTGTGTGCGGGCTGGATGAGTGCGGAGCTGAATGAGTGCTGGGGCAGAGTGCAGGAAGAGTGAGTGCTGGGACAGAGTGCAGGTATAGTGAGCGTGGGGCACAGTGAGTGCAGGGTGTGTGGGCAGAGTGAGTGCAGGGTGAGTGAGTGTGGGGGCAGAGTGAGTGGTGGGGCAGAGTGAATGTGCTGATGAGTGAGGGGACAGAGTGAGTGAGGGGGCAGAGTGAGTGCTGGGGCAGAGTGAATGTGGGTTTAGTGAGTAAGGGGCAGAGTGAGTGCAGGGCAGAGTGAGTGTGGGCTCAGTGAGTGCAGGGTGAGTGAGTGCAGGGTGAGTGAGTGTGGGCTAAGTGAGTGAAGGGTGAGTGAGTTGGGCTGAGTGAGTGCAGGGTGAGTGTGGGCTGAGTGAGATGTAGAGAGTGCAGGGCAGAGTGAATGTGGGTTTAGTGAGTGTGGGGCAGAGTGAGTGCAGGGTAGAGTGAGTGCAGGGCAGAGTGAGTGCAGGGCAGAGTGAGTGTGGGCTCAGTGAGTGCAGGCTGAGTGAGTGCAGGCAGAGTGAGTGCAGGGCAGAGTGAGTGCGGGCTCAGTGAGTGGAGGTAGAGTGAGTGCAGGCAGAGCGAGTGCAGGGTGAGTGAGTGTGGGCTAAGTGAGTGAAGGGTGAGTGTGGGCTGAGTAAGATGTAGAGAGTGCAGGGCAGAGTGAGTGTGGGCTCAGTGAGTGTAGGGTGGGTGAGTGCATGGCAGAGTGAATGTGGGTTTAGTGACTGCGGGGCAGAGTGAGTGCGGGGCAGAGTGAGTGCAGGGCAGAGTGAGTGCAGGGCAGAGTGAGTGTGGGCTCAGTGAGTGCAGGCTGAGTGAGTGCAGGCTGAGTGAGTGCAGGCTGAGTGAGAGCAGGGTGAGTGAGTGAAGGTTGAGTAAGTGTGGGCTAAGTGAGTGCAGGGTGAGAGAGTGTGGGCTTAGTGAGCGCAGGGTGAGTGTGGCGTGAGTGAGAGCAGGGTGAGTGTGGGCTGAGTGAGATGTAGAGAGTGCAGGGCAGAGTGAGTGTGGGCTCAGTGAGTGCAGGGTGAGTTTCGGCTGAGTGAGGGGTACAGTGGCCTCAGTGAGTGCAGGTTCAGTGAGTGCAGGGTGAGTGAGTGTGGGGCAGAGTGCGGGGTGAATGCAGAGGCTGACGGTGGTGTGGAATGCAGCAGAATTACCTGGGTGCTTCTCCATCTGTTCTGCAAGCGGGGCTTAAGGACCTGTGGTGACGTCATGGTCATGTGACCTGGTTCCGCCCATTACTCTGATGTCACCACAGGTCCCATAAGTTGCGGCTTATTGGCGGCGGGGAGGATGGCTGGCGGGGGCTAAAGTATGGGGTTAGCGAGGAGGAGTGCAGGGACCGGGCGGGGGTTCACCAGGCGGACTGCTAGGAGAGGGCGGGGAGAGGATGCAGTAGGCATCGAGTGTTTCATTTGCAGCCACTGTGCTGCTATGGCGCCATCCAGCAAGGCAAGCAGCGGCTCGCGATGGCGCGCGCTATCGCTCGCAGCGCCGCAAAGGATTCTGGAATAGCGGCACAGTGGCCGGAAACGAAAAACTGGTGATTATGTAAGTAGATCTACAGGGATTGATAGATAGATGGACAGATAGGATAAAACTATAGATAAATAGAGGGGTGGTCAGATAGACAGAGGGATGGATAAATAGATGGATAGATAGATTTATCTTATCTAAACTATAATTACCTAGTGGTGTCGGTCATAGACTTCCGCGGCGATGTCCATGTATCCCAGAATGCAATACAGCCACTGGAAGCCGCACCATATTAGCACACCCAAGTAATGAGTGTTAATATGGCGCCCACTGCTGGAGGCAAAGACACCTGACACTCCAGACGGCATCCACTGCACGCCTGCTGCCACACTCCGAAACCCCGCTCCCTGAACGTAGCCCCCCCCTACCTCCTCATACTTACAAGAGGGATCATAGACCTGCGTTGATGTCACAGTCATGTGATCAGTCAGGTGATCAGGCAGAACCAGGTTCAGGTGACTGATCACAGTGACAGTCCAACGCTGCTCAGCACTGCCCAAGGTAGGAGGGGAAGCATAGGGGGAGCGCACAGGAAGGGGGAAGAGACAGGCACAGGGGACACAGGGAGGGAGGAGACCCAGGAGAGAGAGAGGCACAGAGGGAGAGAAGCACATGGGAAAGAGAGGCACATGGGGGAGAGATGGTGTGCACAGGAGGAAGACGACGCACACAGGGGGAGACAGATAGTAAAAGAGTGGGATAGATAGCTTGATAGAGGGATAGATAACTGTACAGATGGATAAACAAATAAAGAGAGAGATAGAGATAGATGGATAGATCGATAAATAATTAGATAGATAGATAGATAGATAGATAGATAGATAAAGAGTGGGATATATAGAGGGATGTATGGTTAGAGATAGATAGATAGATAGATAGATAAAGAGTGGGATAAATAGAGAGCTGCTCTCTCTCCCCTGAGCTGCTCTCTCCTCTGTACCTCTCTTCTTTGTAGCTCTCTCCTCCTGTGCCTCTCTCTCTCCTCTGTACCACTCTCTCCCCTGTGCACTGTGTCCCCTGTGCCTGCCTCTTACCCCCTTCCTGTGCACTCCCCCCTCATTTCCCCTCCTCCCCTGTGCTGAGCAGCATTGGACTGTCACAGTGATCAGTCACGTGAACCTGGCTCTGCTCAGTCATGTGACTGATCACATGACTGTGACATCCCTGCAGGTTCTACATTCCTCTCGTAAGTATGAGGGAGGTGGGGCTGCGTTCTGGGTGCGGTGTTGGGGGTGCGGAGTGCGACGTGTGGAGCGTCGAGTGTCTGTGCCATCGGCTGCGGGCTCCATATTAGCATACTCATTACTTGGGTGTGCTAATATGGTGCGGCTTTTGGTGGGATTCGTGGACATCGCCCTGGTTGTCTATGACGGACAACAGTAGGTAACTATATATTAGATAGAAATATGGAGGGATGGATAGATAGGATAAATCTATAGATGGATAGACAGACATAGTGATGGGTAGATAGATAGATAGATAGAGTAGGTTAGGGTCCCATCAGAGCTAAGGTCACCTTGCCGCGGTTGATGGGCAAACATATATTGGCCTATATGTGTACCAAGCACCTAGTTTTTGCAGGAGGTGCTGTTTAGCTTTTTGGTTTCTATATAATTGTTGGAGTTTGCTGGCTCCACAGATACTCTGCACTCCCCCTCCGGTCAACCCCAGGTTGCTTTTGATTGAAGTGAGTCCGCCTTCTTCCCATATAAAAGTTTATAAAAATGTAGGCTTTTAATAACTCCAAAGATAGAGAGGCATAGCTTAAGTTAGGGTCCCATCAGAGCTAAGGTCACCTTGCCGTGGTTGATGGGCAAACATATATTGGCCAATATGTGTACCAAGCACCTTATTTACAATGATAAGTATTTTTTTTTAATCCACAACTTGAGTTTTGTTTTATTTTTTCTCAAATACATGGTACATGTACATAGGTGTTTTTACTTCTATCCATATCTCTATATACACACATGATTAGCAGTGACTGTGTTCTGCTGTGAACTATTTAGTGTATAATGTTCAGTATTGCAGCTCTGCACCAGTTCAGACTAGTTCTTGTAGGAGGTGCTGTTTAGCTATTTGGTGTCTAGACAGAGGGATGGATAGATAGAATAAATCTATAGATAGACAGAGGGATGGTGTCACAAATTAGTCAGGTTCTGAGGTAAGAACTTGGCTCACCAAAAAGGTGGTGCACATAGCTCAGAAAAATGTGGCACACACACAATTGAAAAAATGATTGATTGTGTTAGCAAAAATATTTTACTTTCCCTTAGGATTCAGTGAGTTTTCCCAACGTTTCGACTGTCGTGAGTCTTCTTCAGGGAAATACAAACAGTTTTTTACTACAAGTAAAGAAACAACATAAAGACAATCAGAAAAACACATAATACAATCATAGTGCAACAAAAGAGAGCGACCTAGCATATAACGTATAATTGAAAATATGGCATACCTACACGATCAGACTTAAGGGTTCGTCACACACTACGATATCGGTAAGGATATTGTTGGTACGTCACGGGTTTTGAGACGTTCAAATAATGTCATAACGACGTCGTTGCGTGTGACACGTCTATACGACCAGCGATAAGTGGGCTGATCGTTGATCGCAGGTTTGAGAAAAGGACCATAAATCAGTCGTTGACCGTATGTTTGATCTGCTGCATTATCATGTGGACACCGTGATAACGATCTCGTTTATGACCTCACTTATTCAGAACTGAAGGACGTAGGCGACGAAACGACCGCAAGTATCGTTCGCTTGTCGCGGAATCGTTGCTGCGTCGTTCTCGATATCAGTCCCTGTTACACCTCACCAGCGATCATTGAACGTTGTTCCAGAGATGTAGATCAAGTCGGATAGCTGGTCGGAACGCCGACACATTGAACCGTGTAACGGGCCCTTTAGTCGCATAGGTCAATTGCATAAAAGGCAACATAAATCTGTTTTGGTCCAAAGAACTCTTACTGGACCGTGACAAGAGACAATACTTGAACATAATAAGATAAATATACTCAAAGAGAAAATGATGTAATACATCTATCCATATATCGCTAGATGTATTGGAAAGAGATTGAGCAGTACCGTGTTAGCAGGTTGGATGGCATGAAAGCAGTGCATTATTGACGCCTGATGAATACTTGCAGTAGCCTAGTGTATATAAGACACCAAGGAAAGGGTGAGTAAATAGAAAAGAATAGCTGGACATTAGAGAGGGGCAGAAGAGAGACTGTAAAATTACCTCTAGTGATTAAATAAGGGAATACATCAGGGAAGGTCTACCCTGCGCTTAACCCCTTCATGACCGAGCCTATTTTGACCCTAACGACTGAGGCATTTTTGGCAATTCTGACCAGTGTCCCTTTATGAGGTAATATCTTTGGAACGCTTCATTGGATCTGAGCAATTCTGAGATTGTTTTTTCGTGACATATTGGGCTTCATGTTAGTATTAAATTTAGGGCGATAATTTTTGCGTTTATTTGTGAAAAAATCAAAAATTTGGCAAAAAGTTTGAAAATTTAGCAATTTTCTAATTTTTTATTTTTATTCTGCTAAACCAGAGAGTTATGTGCTACAAAATAGTTAATAAATTACATTTCCCACATGTCTACTTTACATCAGCACAATTTTGGAAGAAAAAAAAAATTTTGGTAGGACGTTATAAGGGTTCAAAGTTCATCAGCAATTTCTCATTTTTCCAGCAAAATTTACACAACCATTTTTTTAGTGACCACATCTCATTTGAAGTCCTTTTGAGGGGCCAATGTGACAAAAAACACCCAAAAGTGACACCATTCCAAAAACTGCACCCCTCAAGCTACTCAAAACTATATTCAAGAAGATTATTAACCCTTCAGGTGCTTCACAGGAACTAAAATAAAGTTGAAGGAACAAAAATGTTCTTTTAGCCTCAATTTTTTCATTTTCACATGGGCAACAGGATAAAATGCATCCTAAACTTTGTTGGGCAATTTCTCCTGGGTACACCGATACCTCATATGTGGTCATAAACCACTGTTTGGGCGCACGGCAGGGCTCGGAAGGGAAGGAGCGCAATTTGAATTTTGGAGCCAATTTTCCGTTCAAAAAGTGAAATGGCGCTCCTTCACTTCTGAGCCCTGCCGTGCGCCCAAACAGTGGTTTATGACCACATATCAGGTATCAGTGTACTCAGGAGAAATTTCCCAACACATTTTGGGATGTATTTTATCCATTTGCCCATGTGAAACTGAAAAAATGTAGGCTAAAAGAAATTTTTTATGAAAAAAAAAAAGTGTTTTTTCATTTTTATGGATGAATTTGTGAAGCATCTGGGGGTTCAAAATGCTCACCCTGCATCTAGATATGTTCCTTTGGAGGTCTAGTTTCCAAAATGGGGTCGTTTGTGGGGGAGCTCCAATGTGGAGACACACAAGGATCCTCCAAATGCGACATGGTGTCCACTAACAATTTGAATGGAAAATGAGCTCAAATTTTTAGTGCACACCATGTCGCGTTTGGAGGGTCCTTGTGTGTCTCCACATTGGAGCTCCCCCACAAGTGACCCCATTTTGGAAACTAGACCCCCAAAGGAGCATATCTAGATGCATAGTGAGCACTTTGAACCCCCAGATGCTTCACAAATTCATCCATAAAAATGAAAAAGCACTTTTTTTCACACAAATTATCTATTTTCATTTTTACAGATCAATTTGTGAAGCACCTGGGGGTTCAAAGTGCTCACTATGCTTCTAGATACGTTCCTTTGGGGGTCTAGTTTCCAAAATCGGGTCACGTGTTGCGGAGCTCCAATGTGGAGACACACAGGGACCCTCCAAACGCGACATAGTGCCCGCTAACAATTTCAAGGAAAATTAGCTCAAATTGGTAGCGGACACCATGTCGCGTTTGGAGGGTCCTTGTGTGTATCCGCATTGGAGCTCCCCCACAAGTGACCCCATTTTGGAAACTAGACCACCCAAGGAACGTATCTAGATGCATAGTGAGCACTTTGAACCCCAAGGTGCTTCACAAATTGATCTGTAAAAATGAAAAAAGAAACTTTTTGTGGAAAAAAAGTGCTTTTTCATTTTTATGGATGAATTTGTGAAGCATCTTGGGGTTCAAAGTGCTCACTATGCATCTAGATACGTTCGTTAGGGGGTCTAGTTTCCAAAATGGGGTCACTTGTGGGGGAGCTCCAATGTGGAAACACACAGGGGCTCTCCATACACAAAATGGTGTCCACTAACAATTGGAATTGTTAGCGGACACCATGTAGGATATGAAGAGCCCCTATGTGCCTAAACATTGGAGCTCCCCCACAAGTGACCCCATCTTGGAAACTAGACCACCCAAGGAACGTATCTAGATGCATAGTGAGCACTTTGAACCCCCAGGTGCTTTACAAATTGATCCGTAAAAATGAAAAAAGAAACTTTTTGTGGAAAAAAAAGTGCTTTTTCATTTTTATGGATGAATTTGTGAAGCATCTTGGGGTTCAAAGTGCTCACTATGCATCTAGATACGTTCCTTAGGGGTCTAGTTTCCAAAATGGAGTCACTTGTGGGGGAGCTCCAATGTTCAGGCACACAGGGAGGGGCTCTCCATACCTGACATGGTTTCCGCTAACAATTGGAACTAATTTTCCATTGAAATTGTTAGCGGACACCATGTCTCATATGGAGAACCCGTGTGCCACCAGCACGAGGGCAACTGGAAGAGTTGGGGTACAGCACCAGAAAATGCCGCCTCTAATGAATGTGCTATTTTCTTGGGTAGCTGTGGGTTGCAATCTGCAGCGTGGGGGACCCACAACATTTGGGTCTCTCCACGCTGAGGATTCCAGTCAGCCAGCTGCCAAGTTGTACCTGGCTGGCTACCAAAAATACAGTGAAGGCCTTTTTTTTATTTCTAGAACTAATTCTAGAAAAAAAAAAAATGACGTGGGGCTCCGCCATATTTTTGGCCCAGCCAGGTACAACTTGGCAGCTACAGACTGCCAGCAACCCCCAGCTGCCTCGTTGTACCTAGCTGCAACCATAAATACAGCGAAGCCCACTAATTCTGGATAAAAAAATGACGTAGGGCTCCCCCATATTTTTGGCCCAGCCAGGTACAATAAACAAAATTCAGACTCCATCTTTATTATAAAAAGATCCTACATAGTCCATAACGAAGGTCCCACAACGCTCAATCGCCTCCGACGTAGTCCATAACGAACGTCCCACGATCACCATGCAGGCAGATCGGACTGCAAAGTAGCGATCTGACAGCCCGGGTGCAGTGATCCACACCGGGGCTGTGAGATCGCTTTCTGCAGTTCGATCCGCATGCAGGCAGATAGGACTGCAAAGCAGCGGTCTGGCATCTCGGGTGCAGCGCCGGGGCTGCGAGATCGCTTTCTGCAGCTCGATCCCCATGCAGGAGGATCGGACTGCAGAGCAGCGATCTGGCAGCCTGGGTGCAGCGCGAGGGCTGCGAGATCGCTTTCTGCAGCTCAATCCCCATGCAGGCAGATCGGACTGCAGAGCAGCGATCTGGCAGCCCGGGTGCAGCGCTGGAGCTGCGAGATTGCTTTCTGCAGCTCAATCCCTATGCAGGAGGATCGGACTGCAGAACAGCGATCTGGCATCCCGGGTGCGGCGAGATTGCTTTCTGCAGCTCGATCCGCATGCAGGCGGATCGGACTGAAGAGCAGCGATCTGGCAGCCTGGGTGCAGCGCCAGGGCTGCGAGATCACTTTCTGCAGCTCGATCCCCATGCAGGAGGATCGTACTGTAGAGCAGCGATCTGGCAGCCCGGGTGCAGTGCCAGGGCTGCGGGATTACTTTCTGCAGCTCGATCTGCATGCAGGCGGATCGGACTGCAGAGCAGCGATCTGGCAGCCTGGATGCAGCGCAAGGGCTGCGAGATCGCTTTCTGCAGCTCGATCCCCATGCAGGCGGATCGGGCTGCAGAGTAGCGATCTTACAGCCAGGGCGCAGTGTTCCACTATGTGGATCACTGTGCCCGTGCTGTCAGATCGCTTTCTGCAGCTTGATCACCATGCAGTGGGATCGAGCTGCAGAAAGCGATCTCACAGCCCGGGCACAGTGATCCACTATGTGATCACTGTGCCGGAGCTGCCAGGATCCCTCCTCTGCAGCTTGATCCCCCAGCAGGGGGATTGGGGCTGCAGCAAAGTGATCTGACAGTGTTGGCACAGTGATCACATAATGGATCACTGTGCCAGGGTTATCAGATCCCTTCACGGCTGCGGTGAAGGGATCTCACAGTCCTGTCACAGGGATCACACAACGGATCCCTGCGCCAGGCCTGGCGGGTCCATTCACGGCTGCGGCGAAGGGATCACACAATGGATCCCTGCTCCAGGCCTGTTGGATCCCTTTATGGCTGCGGCAAAGGGATCTCACAGCGCTGGCACAGGGATCACACAATCGATCCCTGCGCCAGGACTGTTGGATCCCTTCACAGCTGCGGCAAAGGGATCTCACAGCCCTGGCATAGGGATCACGCAACGGATCCCTGCACCAGGCCTGGCAGATCCATTCACCGCTGTGGCGAAGGGATCACACAACGGATCCCTGCACCAGGACTGTTGGATCCCTTCATGGCTGCAGCAAAGGGATCTCACAGTCCTGGCACAGGGATCACACAATGGATCCCTGTGCCAGGACTGTCAGATCCCTTCATGGCTGCGGCAAAGGAATGTGATAGCCCTGGCACAGGGCTCACACAACGGATCCCTGCACCAGGACTGTAAGATCCCTTCACAGCTGTGAAAGGATCTCATAGCCCTGGCACAGGGGTCACATAATGGATCCCTGCACCAGGTCAGTCAGATCCCTTCACAGCTGTGAAGGGATCTCATAGCCCTGGCACAGGGATCACATAATGGATCCCTGCACCAGGTCAGTCAGATCCCTTCCCTGCTGCAGTGAAGGGATATGACATCAGGTCGGCGGCAGGGAGTCCAGAGGACCGCCGGAGCGGAGGTGAACGGTGGCGGCGGCTGGAGCGGCGGCGGCGTTAAGAGCAGAGGCGGAGGGGGCTGGAGCGGCGGATGGAGCGGCTTAGGCGGTGGTGGGAGCGGAGGCGGCGGCTGGAGCGGCGGTACTGGTGATCTCCGGTGATCGCTGCCGCCGGTACCGCCGGTCCTGGTGCAGGGGGGCAGGAGAGAGACAGGGGAAAGGCAGGGGAGGGCTGGGAGGGATAATGGAGGGGGCAGGAAGCTGGAGAGGACATGGGAAGAGGCGGGAAGGCAGCATAATGCTACATTTCCAGTAATTGGTGGTTTCAATTTTAAACCGCCAATCACTGAGGCTGTAGCATCAGGGGGGCAATGTGACCCCCCCTGGGGTGTAGCACAAATCCCCATGTACCTGCAGCTCAAGTGACAGGTCAGTGAGACCCTCACTTGAGCTGCAGCAGTGCGTTCCCCAGATGTCTCATATATGAGACATCGGCGGGGAATGCATGGGATTTCATGTCTCATATATGAGACATCGGTCGGGAAGGGGTTAATGTCCTCTTGTCTGGACATGTATGTGTTAGCGCTATAGAGAAAGGAAAAAAGACCGCATAATAATGGGAAAAAAAGGTTCTACTCATCTTATGGATATAGCAACAAGCACATACCAGTGTGAGCGTATCCTTCTCATGAGGGAATACCATGAAATTATGAACTGGCCCAACTGACATAGGTAGGAGATAAAGGGGGGATATAAGGTTGAGATCCCTGTGTCATATGTGAGTGTGAAGTCCAGAGACAGTGTACCTTATAGTACTCTTGATTCCTTGTACTGCTGCCCCTATGGGATAAGACCCTGTAGGTGAACAATGCAATACACAAAAGATAAAAGCGCTCCCATTGAGAGAACCTGGTGGTCTAATGGCGGCAAGTTATAAGGTGAATGAGGGGTTGCCTCTCACCTGTAAAATGCAGCAAATGAGTCAGGGGACCTCCGGGCATCGGCTCCTCTCTGACACAGCTCACGCTGGCTTTCTAGCCCACTCCTGGATTGCTCGGGTTGGATGGATCGCAGTCATGTGACTCACGAGTCACTGGTCACAGGGTCGGATATCACCGCAGGACCTATCAGTTCAGAGCTGCTTTGCTGGGAATATCTGTGCCTCCCTGCATGCTTCCAGTAACATCACACCCAGGATAGGTAGTTTATACAAGATTAAAGCCCCCATCACACTAAGCGAGATCGCTAGTGAGATCGCTGCTGAGTCACAAGTTTTGTGAAGCAACAGTGACCTCAACAGCAATCTCATTATGTGTGACTCTTAGCAGCGATCAGGCCCCCGCTGTGAGATCGCTGATCGTTACAAACTGTTCTGGGCCATTTTTTGGTTATCGCGCTCCCACTGGGCAGCATGCATTGCTGTGTTTGACAGAGACAACGAACAACGATCTCAATACTACGCCCGAGAGTGACAGGGTCCCAATGACCGCTGTATCGTTCCATATCGTTGCTGCGTCGCTGGTGAGATCTGACTATTTGACATCTCACCAGTGATCACGTAGCGACGCACCAGCGATCCCTACCAGGTTGTATCGTTGTTGGCATCGCTGGTGTGTCGCCAAGTGTGATGGGGCCTTAAGGAAAGAAAAGATTACAGGCTAGGAGCGCTGGGGAGCACAAATAAGGAGATTACTTATAGGTTAATGTCCGGCCCAGGCCTGTGTGGTATTCGGTCACTCAGGCTAGGTCTCTGGGGGTAGTCACGGGTGGCGGAGCCTGAGGCCGTGGGCCCGGGGGATGCAGATGAAAAGGGATTGATGGCAATAAAATGATAAAATGTCTGTCGTGACGCCACCTGTAGGGGTCCGGTGATGGCACCGGCGCTGCTTTGGCCCCGGGGTGATGTGCAGCAGCTAGATGGGACCGCTCCCTACTGGACGAGCGGGGGTCCCCGGGGCAGTTAATGGAGTTGAGGGGAATAGGGTAGCGCGGTCAGTGCGGTGTGGATGAAAGGAGGGACACGCACACATAAAGTCTTTTGGTACCTTTACTGATGTTGACCGGTACACTTGACTGGAGATGAGGTGAACACTTCAGGACTTTCCACAGCAAGCAGGGTTGTAGGCTTCCTTGTATCTGTTACTCTGCTGGATGCTGGCAGGCATGAAACCCGACCAAACCGTTACTGCACTTTCTGTGTGACTCTTCACACCCAGGTTTTCTGCACTGAGGGCACTCTATGGGATTCCTGTCTGGCCTAGACTCCGAGCTCTCATTTGGTGGTGCTTCGGGTGTCCGGGGAGCTAAACCCCCTATTTGTAGTGCTGGTTTCTCTGCAAGGTCTATACCGTGTCCTTGTAGCTCAGACCCAGTGACCGGAACTCTGTTAGGGTGAGTCGGTATGACTCCTCTGCCCCTTGTACTCGTTACTCTCTCTTTTCCTGTGACCCTTACTCTGAGGATCTACCACTGTTCTCAGGTGTCTCTGGTATGGGCCTAGCACGGCTCCTGTACCAGGTCAGCTCTCCTAGCTCTTCACAGTTCTGTAGCGTCTGCACACTCTGTTGTTTCTCCCTCCAGAGCCCGTATTTATAGGGGAAACTGGCTTAAGGCAACCAGTGGAGCTCCCCCTACAGGTCTGGGGTGAAATGTGTTGTTTGTTAGTGGGGTCTGCTTGCTGTGTACTATCCATCCATGTCCCAAGGGATCTGTGGTGACCTGCACAGGGTGCACATTAACACGTTTATTTACCACAACGCGTTTCCACAATGGATTGTTGTCTTCCTCAGGTGGATTTTCATTAAATGGTGAAAATGGACACATTAAATAGTATCACAAGCCAATCATAGAATAACAATTAATGATGTCACTCTATTAATTCCATCCATCCCATATACCCCAAGGTATGAAAGCGCTCAGTGGATATCATTAATAAGGATAAAAACATATAGCGTATAAAACATACAATATTCACAAATATCATGTAACATTAATCAATTAAAACTAAAACAGAATCATAAATATACACTGTGTGCAGAATTATTAGGCAAATGAGTATTTTAATCACATGATACTTTTTATACATGTTGTCCTACTCCAAGCTGTATAGGCTTGAGCGCCAACTACCAATTAAGTAAATCAGGTGATGTGCATCTTTGTAATGAGGAGGGGTGTGGTGTAATGACATCATCACCCTATATAAGGTGTGCTTACGTATATTTTTGCAAAAAACATACAAACTAAAAGCCCTGTTTTTGACACTTTTTTTGACAACACTGCAGACTAGAATTTATATTACAACAGAGTGCTTTATGAGTGATTCTTGTGCTGATTTTTTGCACTCAGTCTATGTAGTTCAGTTGGTGGTAATGGACGCGGTTACGCAGACGCGTTCATCGTGTGCACAGCTCATTATTGTCTGCTCAATGCATTTTTCCTGCTCCTGCAGGAGGGGGAGGTTCTCCACCCCTCCCAGTGAGCTGTTCACACAATAAGCTAGCTTCAAAAGCAACCCATATTATATGAAGTCCTGGTCCTGACAGACTTCTGTATAGAGGTATTTTAACACATAAGCAGGTTTTAAATGCATATATTAGTCAGGACTGCTTCTGTAAGGGCGACCGTGGCGAGGTGAAGCAGCTTACATATATTTTTTGCAAAAAACGTACAAACTAAAAGCCCTGTTTTTGACACTTTTTTTGACAGCACTTGCTGCAGACTAGAATTTATATTACAACAGAGTGCTTTTTGAGAGATTCTTGTGCTGATTTTTTGCACTCAGTCTATGTAGTTGCAAACGATACCAGCTCACAACATCTTAAAATAAGTCCCCTTTTTTTTTAAAAAACAATAGCTTTCCCATTAGCTAATTCACAAAAAGCAGATTAGGTATTTTTTCCTAATCTCACGAAAGATTCTCACTACAGATAATTAATTTAATTATCCTTTATTAATTCACCATAAAAATTTTTTAAAAACATTAGAGCATTCCCTCCGGGGAAACATCAGAAACTGACCATGTAATTACAACTCCATAGTATTACATCCATTGTCCTCACATGTATGGTGTCACAAATATTTTGACATATACCAACATGCACATCAATATATACAGGGAATTAGTAGTTTATCCACTGATGATACAGACCACATAACATAGCCCATTCTAACCACGATATTCTTGGGACTATATTACAGTTCACCCATACACTATGTATTAGCTGTTCATCTCCTTCATCCTCTTCTACAATTAATCCCAAGCGGGTTACTAAAAGTTTTCCCTGCGGACAAGGTCCCCACCTGGTTGTGTATACTGTCAGTGTCTGTGGTTCCTCCTCCCCACAACATCGTTGGTGAGTTGTCCACGATATCTGGACGTGTGACATCTCACCAACGATGTCAAAACGATGTCTGCAACGACCGTGCGCCCACGAGATCATTGCTAACATCGTCCCAACATTGTGCTGGGTAACGGGGTCTTTAGGTAGAGAGGGAATCAGGAAACTGGTGATGTATTGGGCAAAGAGATCGAGGGAGAGCTAAACTGATCCTTACACTGTGGGTCCCCGGCTTGCCCTGCTCTCGGAGGTACCTCTGAGGGTGAAGAGGTCAGAGTCTCCACCCTATTTTACTGAGCTCCTGAATAGCCCTAGGATGAGGGCCCCTACCTCCACCCATGGATCCGGGATCACATCAACTCCCAAAGCAAGGACTTCAGCACAGCAACAGAACGTCAGCACAGCACATAGACCAAGAGTAAACTAACTATATCAGCGGCGTCTGACAGAGGAGGGGGAAAGCTATTTAAAGCCAGGGGGAGGGGATTCCAGGTGAGTCACACCCAAGCCTCACACCCACCCCCCAACCAGCAGCTGAACATAATAGTGAGTGCAGCTCTGGAGTATAATACAAGAGTAATACAAGAGGTAAGTCAAGACCTTCACACCAATACCTCATGCAGCTAATGAAGAAATGCAAACACAACACACACAGCAAGGTCACCGCAATCTTAGCACGTGACACCACATCAGCTCTAACCAGGTGGTTCTTCAGGTTATGGGCCCGTTTGTTACAAATTAGGGGGAAAATTTTAAATTCAGGTATCTCTGGATAAGCCGTCGACAGTAATGACCAGTATTTCAGGACCTCATCACCAATGGCACTGAAGTATGTGTGATAGGTGTTTACATATGTGATCCTAGAAGATGGAGACGATCTTTTTCTGTAAGTGTGTCTGGATAACCCCTCTCACTGAACTTTTCTGGATATCTCCTTGTGTATAATAACACGTGTGATGGGATCAGAGACAATCCTCCTAACTCTGCAATGTTGAGAGTTAGGTTATGACCTCTTTACATGCTTGGGATGACAGCTAGTATAATGGCACAAATTATTCCGATCGGTTGGCTTTGTTTATAGATCGGTAGTGATGCCCCTGCTGTATTTTAAATGACAATAGTATCCAGGAAGTTGATGTTGGACATGTCATAGTGTAAAGTGAAAGTCAATCCTAGTACCCTGGTGTTAAGGCCCCTTTACACGGCACGACATTGTAACGATGTCGGCAACAATCTCGTGGGCGTGCGGTAGTTTCAGACATCGTTTTGACATTGTTGGTGAGATGTCACACGTCTAGATACCGTGGACAACTCACCAACAATGTTGTGAGCGGATATCGTTCGCACAACCCAGCAGCTCCCTTATATACTCTGATTCAAGAGGAAGTAGTTAGTTCAGTTCCTGGGAGAACTGAGATAGAGACTGTAGTGTAAAGAGGCTGCCTCAGGCTTCTCTACAGTCTGCTCCTCGATTCCAGACCTAGCCAGGGTCTGAGGGAAGGAGCACAAGGAACAGAGGAACACATCTGGGAGACTGAGTGACTACACAACTCGCCCCGGAGGAGCGCACAGACCAGATACCGGATCCGAAACTGTGACTGACACACACAGCACAGTAAACACTGGGATAGTGGAGGTTGTAGATCTACACTGTACCTCAGCAAAGCAACACGGCGGGGTCAGAAGCACATGGAAGACTCAAGTTGCCTAGCAAAGGGGGTACCTGTGAGGAGAGACAGTGCCAGCAGCTCAGCTAAAAGCAGCAGCAGGGCCACACACACAGCGCAGCAGTGGGAAGCCAAGGACCCAGAAAGGGTGGGAGCAACCCAGCCCCATTACAGACTCCGTGGACAGCACTTGCTGAACAACAACTACAAGTAAACTTTGGAGAACTACAAAACCGTGAGTCTGTGTGTTAATTGCACCCTTTGCCCTATATTTAACAGCAGAGATCCCCATCTGCAGAGCCGAACACTGCTTTCACCACAAGCTGAGGAACAAGGCTGCAGCAGCAGGAAAGTAAGTGAATTGCACCTATTACTATACCTCATCCAGTACCAAGACATCCAGTCCTGTAACTGCAAAGTAAGTGCCTGTGTCGACTACAACCCCCATTATAATCCTTGCAAACCATGCTCTCCCTCACAACTCCATCACAAGCAGCCACCGTCTCCACTATCATCCCTATCCTGCAACATCTATAGCATCCATCATAGACTTTAACTATCACTGCCCCGGGGAACCAGGCTCTACCTGCGGAGAGCCGTTCCATCTCCAGCTGCCAAACATCATCCCCGGAGGTTCTGCAGCAGCGGTGGTCACCCTGACCACAACCTGTGGGTGGCGTAACGACAAACTTTATCCCTTGTAATTATTCCCTTTACTTGTGTGAACCCGGGACACGGTCCGGGCCAGGACCTCCGTGACATTCCCCAGCAGTACCCCGGCCCAGTACCGAGTACCCCGTCCCAGTGAGCTCCACAACCTACACCCAAATGGGTGTACTGACATCAGTATAGCCGGATATAACACGATTAGTGTCATACCGGCTATACCGGCTATGTAGGTGGACGAGGAGGATCTTTATTGATTAGCACGCCCATTGGGGCATGAATGATTGAATTACAGGCGTCGATGAGAAGCCACAGGCAACGCCCTGTGTAAATTCTCAAGTACTGAGAAGCCGCAGTTCAGCAGGTAGTAGAATCGCTTTTATAAACTTTATAAATACCCATTTTTTATACAAAGGGATGTCTAGAATACATTAATGATGGTGCAGGGACAGGTATTAATAGGCTGGGGGCTGATTTTTAGGGGTCAGGTTCCCTTTAACAGCAGTTATTAACCTGGGTGAAGCCGATAGTAATGATTTGCGGGCCCCTCGCTCCAGTAAGACTTTTAAGGCCCTAGCGGCGGCCCTGGAGAAAGGTAACTATATTGTATTATAAAGATGAAAGTGATGGGGAAATGTGATGAGGAGAATCACTTTTAATATGAAAAATCGTGTACATATGTCTGTATATATATTTTGTCTGAAAAAACACAGATCTAAACTACATTATTGTGACTAAGATGAGGAATAATTATGTTGATAATAAACTGAAAGAAAAATTGTGTTTATGTGTCTGATATAATATCTAATGAAGCTAACATGAAACATGTGTTAGGGGAGACGGTCACTCACAGGTAACAAAGTAACCCATTGATGCGGCACTTGCTGTTTAGTACGACTATGGGTGCATAGTACCGGGTATCTCTGCAGAGGGATAATCTCTTGGTAATCTTAGGTCGATGTGGGGAATGATGGAGCAGTCTATAAGGGGCACCGGGAGCAGAGAGGAATGACGCACACACACTGTAGTAAGTCTCTTTTACCTTTTACTGGTGGTATAGCAGGTAAATCCGTCCAGGGCACCGACAGGTGACCAGGCGCACAGTGGGTCCCCACAGAAAGTGGGTATAAGGACTCCTCTGCTTCTCTGCGGTTCTTGAAGCCCTGTCTGCTTGCAACCAGACTGGCCTCCTCACTTCCTCTGGTCCCCTCTCCCTCTCTCCTCCTGCGCTGTCCACGGGTTACCCTCTCTGATCACTGCGGTAGTACACTGCGGTGTCTGGCTCCCTCTCTGAGTATGCAGGGGGACCGGGTGACTGAAGTCTCCACGGTGTGACATGGTTTTCTGTAGTCCTGAAGTATCCTACAGGTGCGGATCCCCGGAGTTCGGTACGTCTTTGGGCGAACTTCCACTAGTTCCTCACTCCCTTTATCTCTACTCCTTGCCCTCTGTCCCCACTGCTAGGCTTGCGGGACATCAGAAGGGCAACTCCGGGTCACTGGCTCGGGCCCAACCGCGGCACCAACCACCAGGACGTCTTCGCAGCTCTTCTAGCGTCTGCACACTCTAACTAACTCCTCCCCAGGCAGCAGTATTTATAGGGGATCTCACCTAAAGTCAGTGAGTATAGCTCCCCCTACTGTGCTGGGGTGGAAGGTGTTGCATGTAGTAGATACCTGCTGTGGAAACCCAGCTGTGCATTAGTGAAGTCTGTGGCTACCTGTGTGAGCATTGCTCCACACTGTCTCCTTTTCCATACAGATCCCACCCCATGCTGTCCCCTTTTCCATACAGATCCCACCCCATTCTGCAGCCTTTTCCATACAGATCCCACCACATGCTGCAGCCTTTTCCATACAGATCCGACCCTATACTGACCCCTTTTCCATACAGATTCCAACCCATACTGACCCCTTTTCTATACAGATTCCACCCCATACTGCAGCCTTTTCCATACAGATCCCACCACATGCTGCAGCCTTTTCCTTACAGATTCCACCCCATACTGACCCCTTTTCTATACAGATCCCATCCCATGCTGACCCCTTTTCTATACAGATCCCACCCCATACTGACCCCTTTTCTATACAGATCCCACCCCATGCTGACCCGATTCCATACAGATCCCACCCCATACTGCAGCCTTTTCCATACAGATCCCACCCCATACTGACCCCTTTTCTATACAGATTCCACTCCATGCTGACCCCTTATCCATACAGATCCCACCCCATGCTGACCCCTTATCCATACAGATCCCACCCCATGCTGGCCCCTTATCCATACAGATCCCAGCCCATGCTGACCCCTTTTCTATACAGATCCCACCCCATGCTGGCCCCTTATCCATACAGATCCCACCCCATGCTGACCCCCTTTTAATGCAGAAAACTGAAAGTATTTATCATGAAATGAATCATTAGCTTAGAAATAGAAGTGATTTGAGCCACAATGTATAGGCAGAACAAAGAAACTGATGTGAACTGGTACATTTCCAAGGAACACGGAAAACCCCAAACACTCCTCCCTCTGTTGTTACATGAGTCTTGTATAAGTTGCGTAAACAGTTCTTCCATACCCTAAACCCCACCAGGAGGAAACCTCTGGGTAAGTCTTCTTACAGCGCAAAGTATTAAGGATCTGTAGAGCGTGAACTTTAAACTGATCATTTGCAGGACATGTTGTAGCAAATTCTGTAGTAAACTGTAATATGATATATAGTAAACTATGGAGACAGCAGAGAGCTGTTGTGCTCAGTTCTGTAATTTCTCTTTCCTTTTTAAACATAAAAAGGAATAAAGACTTCGGCAAAAACTGATATTAACCCATAAGGACTGAGATATTTTGGACATTGAGGACTATTTTTTTCTGTATCTTTTTGTGTTCACACTGCCATAACCATTGAATTTTGTAGGAGTACATAGCAATATGAGGGTTGTTATCTACAGGGATATATGAAATATAGGGTCAGATATATTATTACATTTCCGGCAGTTCTTTTTCTTTTGAGAAATACTTTTCAATTAGTGAATTTAAAAACTAAGGCAGAAATAGAGAAGATTAAATGCCGTACTCCACTGGAGGTAAGGATTCCATGACGGTGATTTTATCATTCAACACGTTTCGGAGATTCCATCTCCATCAAGACAAAATCACATTGTGACAGTTGATAAGATAATATATATGTTTGCACTGTATTAGCCAGTAGATAGAAAAATATTAAAATCTGAGAGTCCTCAGTGGTTGATACCTTTTAAAAAGTCTGTCAGGACATTTTTTAGTGTGATGCTAAAAGTACCCTTGAATTGTGCTCGTGCAGACCTTTTAAAACATGCAAAAATCATTACTGTACCCACTGTAGTTTTCTTGCTATAAGCATATTAACACCCTGCAGGCAGCTGGCTGCACTAGTCCGGTCTTTTACGTTTACTGCTGAGTAGTCAATAGTATGTAAATGTTATTTAAATGTCCACTCCCACCCAAGCTGGTCTTCCCTCCCTCCCCCTGTGCTCTGTGACTCACTAATAGCATTCATTTTTATTTGCATGTCCTGCAAGCTGCTTCTAAGGGGGAGGGAGAGTTGGCAGGCACATTCATAGTTGAGCTGTTAGATAAGGTATTCCACTCCATCTGTGCTGACCTCCTGATGGAGAGGGGGAAGGTGTTTGTTGCTCTGAGCACAAGCCCGTTCTGTCTGTGAGAGATTCTATGTGTTTATTTAAACATATGGTTTCCTGCATATAAGGGACATCAGCGCAGACAGGAGAATACAGACCTCCCATGTGAGTGATTTCCACTGAACGTTCCTTGAGGGCTTGCAGAGGAAAGTACTGCATAGGGCATGGCAGTGATGTCACTATATGAATATTAATTTCCTGGGGTAAAGGCAGCAGAGAAGTAAGTGATCATTCACTGTGGTTGACAGAATAAATCTCTTTTTTTGCAGTTTACACAGAATAGGGGGTAAATATAAATAAAAGAAATAGTATTTTTTTGGGATTTTAAGATGCACTTTTTCCCCCCAAATTGGGGAGAAAATGGGGGTGAGTCTTAAAATATGAATTTTAAACTTGACAAATATCAGTTTGGTAGGACCACTGTATATTCCAGATTTGTGCACTGCAGAATGTGCATAAGACTTGAAAAAATTAGCCCCATGGGCTGAGTGAAGGTTGACACAGGAAGACACCATCCCAAGGACTCTCAATGTGACGGGCATGTAGAAGCTGGTATTCAGCTACTGCCCTCCGCTGCTCACTAATCCTTGCCAACATATTATAGGTAAAGTTCCACCATGTGGGCAGGTCACAAATGAGTTGGTGACTTGGCAAATTCAAGCTCTCTTACAGTGCTGTAAGAGCAGCAAAAGTTTTAGAGGAATGGCGGAAATGGGCGCTAATATGGTGCACCTTCTCAAGGAGGTTCGTCAAGTCAGTTTAAGCTTACCGAAATTTCTGAACAACTAGGTTCAGCACATGAGTAATGCATGGCAGGTGTACCAGCTTTCTGACTTTTAAAGCCACCACCAGGTTACGCCCATTATCCCAGATGCCCAGACCGGGTTGGAGGTGCAGCGGGGAGAGCCACTGATTGTTTTTTTGTTTTAAAGCCTGCCACAGCTCTGCTGCAGGATGTGGTTTCTGACCTAAATAGATTAGCTTCAGCAGAGCGTGTTGCTGCTTTGCCGATGTGCTGCTGCACAGCTCCCAGCTTGGCTGTGATGGGGAGTGTAATTCTGCAGTGGATAAGGAGCAGGAGGAGGGGAGACAGGAAGTGGAATATGAAGAGGCGGAATCCCTGACAGACGTTGGGCCCACTATTCTTGGCGTGCGTAGGATGTGCGATGTTTCACTTTATGCCTTTGTCCCACCCTCCACCAGGTTCACCCAATGTGCCGTAACAGATATGCATCATCCCTGTCTACAACAACTTGTCCAGGTGTTTGTCGTTAGGTGGACCTTCACGGTTACGGCATTGGTGAAAGCATGGTTCAAATTGTTCAACACGTGCTTTTGCAAAGGTACCGTTACCCTGCAAAGTCGTTAAGGATCTCGGTCATGAGGACATCTTTTTCACATTGTTGGTGAGATGTAGCGAGCAACTATCGTTCACTCAACCCAGCGAACGATACTTGCTTACTGCTGTGAATAGGCGAAGTCGTTAACGACATCGTTATTGCGGTGTCACACAGAACAATGCAGCAGGTTGGCTGATCGAGGATCGTTTGATTTGAGAACATGTTCTCAAATCTGAAATCAACAATCCAACGATTTATTGTAGTCATGTCTCGGTGTTACACGAAACAACAACATCCTAACGATGTCGTTTCAACGACTCCAAACCCGTGACGTTTCAGCAATATCGTTCACGGTATCGTACCCTGTAACAGGGCCTTAACACAGAGTCGACACACCGGACAAAATAGTGGTGGCTTGGACAACTGTATCGGGGGGCAGCCAAGAGATCACAAAAAGACTGTGTTCCCACAAGCCTAAACGGCAGCATCTCCACAGCTAGCTATTTGGCAATGTGCGAATTTAGTATTTGTGCATGTGGGTGCGGGACTGTGTATTTACACTTTCTTTCCAAGCTCTCAGGCATGGACAATTGGACGCTTCGCTGGGACAAGGATGTGGATGTGGTTGATGTTTGTTGTGTGTGACCAACCGCAGCTTGTGGGTAGGAGGTATGAGCGCCTTCTTCCTGAACTGCAGGTTTGACCCGCAGACGCATATTTGGCACCCTGGTGTTCCACCCACCTACTTGGGTGCTTGGCTGCCATGTGGTTTTGCATATTGCTGGTGCTCAGATTGCCTTTGCCTTGGCCTCTGCTCAACTTGTTATGGCAGATGCTACAGACTACTGTACTATGTTTTTCTCTGAAGGACTTTCAGAAAACAAATTTCACACAGCGGCTGAACACCCCCTTGCCCTGACTTGGCCCACAGAAGGGGAACTCTTGGGAACAGTTGACACGGTTCTCAGTCTGGGCAAACCACGACCCCTTGGTGCATGTGTTGGTGCTACATATCCATCTTCCTCTGTGTTGCCATGGCTATGCGTGCCAACGGTAAAGGTCAGATCAGTGAACTCATCATCAACCACCTCATCTCCCATATCATCCTCCTTCCCAGTTGACTTTGTAGGCTGACCTAATGGTAACTGTGTCTTATCTTCATCAGCCTCCACCTCTGAGACAGTAAATGACGTTCCTTCAAGTGGCTTTCTTCTGGCCGTGGGTCCTCAAATTCTTGAGCATCAAAGCACATCACCTCCTCAAATCCATCTTCAATGGTGCACAGTGATAGGCCAGAGCCAACCAAAGGATATGTACCAAACAGATCTTAAGCGTGGCCAAGCTTGGGGTCATATGTCTCCTGTGACTGATAATGGTGGGAGGAAGGAGAATCAGCTTCAGGATTGGATGGGCCAGCCTTCTGTGTATCGACAGTAGACTGTATGGTTATAGATAATTTGTTGCTGCTTGACAAATGCTTAGAGGCCTTGTCTGCTATCCAAGACAGAATCTGCTCTCGCTCTTCTGATTTACACACACTTTTATGTTCCAGACTGGGAAACGTTTGCATCAAGATTCTTCTGACCTGACAGAGACTCAGTGTCTTCTTGCTCAGCACTGACAACACCACGTCCACATCCTTGTCCCTTAACAACAGGCTTTGTTTGGCATTTTGGGTTTTGTTGATAGATTTTCAGATGTGGATGGCACAAGCCTACCTAGTTGTCACAGCCAAAATAGTGGGGAAAATAGGCTGGTGCATGCTTTATAGCAGGCAGTAGGAAATGTTTGGACTACTGCTTTGCGGAGGGTACTAACTGCCTTTTTAATTGTAGTGATGTGGACAGCAGAAGGTAGGCTGTTACCACAAAAACAACTGGCAAAACGGGCTGGTTTGCCTTGGTAACAGGCAGTAGGAAATGTTTGGACTGCTGCTTTGCGTTGGGCACTAACTGCCTTTTTAATTGTAGTAATGTGGAGAGCAGAAGGCAGGCTCTTACCACAAAAACACGTGGGAAAATGGGCTTGTGTGTACTTGGTAGATGGCAATAGGAAATATTTGGACTTCTGATTTGCGTTGGACATAGTCTTTAGGGATTCATGTCTCTATAGACTATGGTTAACTTTGACGCGTTACTTGTCAAATATCTTTACAGGTGGATTTTTTCATCTAAAATCTGCAGTTGTTTTACAGTACCAGCAAAGAGGACTAGTGTTAATGTAATATCCTCCACAAGCCCTTTTTTAAAGCAGATATTGGCTTTTCTTGCTTTGCTTTAAGCAGCTTGTCAATTTCTGGTGCAGAAACACCTCTGCAAAGAAGGAAACAATTTTTATAAAAACATCAGTTTATTGCTATGCTTTAAAAATAGAAGGTTAAAAAATTGAAACACTTCCTACGCATTTCAAGCATTAACTGCTCTTCCTCATATTGGTAGGTTCTAAAAATGGAAGGTTAAAAATAATGCAACACTTAGCTTACGCATTTTAAAGGGAACCTGTCACCTAATCTATGGCCCCTAAACTATCACTACCTGCCCCTACAGACCCTAACTAGCTCCCTAACCATCCCTGCCTGTCCTAATAGGGCTTTATATAAGGTGAAATAAACACTTTATAAACTTACATGATCAGTGGCAGTGGGGCGTTCCTGACAGTAGGGCGGGGTCCTCAGAGCCGCGCTCCCCCCGCCTCGCTCCCTTCCTAACGCCCTAATGGGCGGCATTGTGGATTTGAAGAGCGGGGGAGCCCAGTGGAATCATCCCGCCCCGCTCTTCATGACGCGGACTGGAAACCGCGTCATTTCCGGTCCGCGCATGCCCAGTGCGGTGGATGAAGCCGACGCGAGTCCCGGCGTCGCTAAGCAACGAACGGGAGCATCTTCTGAAGGTGAGTATCGGCAGACCCCCCCCTCCCAAAACTGCACATATATATGTGTGTGTAATCCACATGTATATATGGATTACACACACATATATATATATATTCACTTTGACTAGGCACATTTCATATGTGCATCTATATATTATATATAGATGCACATATATATATAGTTAGATTATATATATGTGTGCATGTGTATATATATATGTTATATATATATATATATGTGTGTGTACATCTATTATATAATTGCCGTAGCGACTTCCGTCGGAGCGGCGCTGCTTCCGGTGGCTTGGTTAGCGAGTCCGAGCTGCTTCTCTTGGACTCTCCCCGTGGCCGCGTAGCGGCCACGGCGACTCCCGAAGCAATGCCCGCAAAGCGGGCATTGCGAGTCGCTGACACCCACCACTAACCAAGCCACAGAAGCCCATACTACTGTAGTGTACACCGCTATAGTATACTACAGTCCCATGCCCATAAGCGCCATGGGACTGTAGTATACCATCGCGCTGTACACTACAGCCCCCTGCCGCTCTAACGCACTACCCCGCTGCTGCTGTAGTCTACACCGCTATAGTATACTATAGTCCCATGCCCATAAGCGACATGGGACTGTAGTATACCATCGCGCTGTACACTACAGCCTCCTGCCGCTCTTACACACTACCCCGCCGCTGCTCCCCTACACCCTAAGCCCCGTCGGCTAACACCGCCGCACCCCTACACCCTAAGCCCCTACCCGCCGCACCTATGCACGCCGCTAACACCGCCGCACCCCTACACCCTAAGCCCCGACCCGCCCCACCTATGCCCGCCGCTGTCGCTAACACCGCCGCACCCCTACACCCTAAGCCCCGACCCGCCGCATCTATGCCCGCCGCTGTCGCTAACACCGCCGCACCCATGCACGCCGCTAACACCGCCGCACCCCTAAACCCTAAGCCCCGACCCGCCCCACCTATGCCCGCCGCTGTCGCTAACACCGCCGCACCCCTACACCCTAAGCCCCGACCCGCCGCATCTATGTCCGCCGCTGTCGCTAACACCGCCGCACCCCTACACCCTAAGCCCCGACCCGCCGCATCTATGCCCGCCGCTGTCGCTACCACCGCCGCACCCCTACACCCTAAGCCCCGACCCGCCGCATCTATGCCCGCCGCTGTCGCTAACACCGCCGCACCCATGCACGCCGCTAACACCGCCGCACCCCTACACCCTAAGCCCCGACCCGCCCCACCTATGCCCGCCGCTGTCGCTAACACCGCCGCACCCCTACACCCTAAGCCCCGACCCGCCGCATCTATGTCCGCCGCTGTCGCTAACACCGCCGCACCCCTACACCCTAAGCCCCGACCCGCCGCATCTATGCCCGCCGCTGTCGCTAACACCGCCGCACCCTTACACCCTAAGCCCCTACCCGCCACACCTATGCACGCCGCTAACACCGCCGCACCCCTACACCCTAAGCCCCGACCCGCCGCATCTGTGCCCGCCGCTGTCGCTAACACCGCCGCACCCCTACACCCTAAGCCCCGACCCGCCGCATCTATGTCCGCCGCTGTCGCTAACACCGCCGCACCCCTATACCCTAAGCCCCGACCCGCCGCATCTATGCCCGCCGCTGTCGCTAACACCGCCGCACCCCTACACCCTAAGCCCCGACCCGCCGCATCTATGCCCGCCGCTGTCGCTTACACCGCCGTACCCCTACACCCTAAGCCCCGACCCGCCACACCTATACCCGCCGCTCTCGCTAACACCGCCGCACCCCTACACCCTAAGCCCCGACCCGCCGATACCCCCTAAGCCCCGCCGCCTATCCCCTAAGGCACCGCCGCCCCTAACCTCCCGCCGCTCTCCCCTGCCCCTCTCGCTAAAGCCCTACACCCTAAGCCCCCGCAGTCCCCTAACCTAACGCCGCTGTCACCTAAGGCCCTACACCTCAAACCCCCGCCGTGCCCTAGCTAACGTCCCCGTCGATCACTTACATGCCTTCAAGTCATCTGATCGTCCGTCCGATCCACAAGTCCTCCGTCCGGCCAGGCGTCCTCTTCCTCCGGCCCCGGGGGTCTTCTGTCTTCTTTCCGCCATCTCCGCCTCTTCGTCCGGCCCCGGGGATCTTCCACCTCCGACGTCCTCTTCGTTCTCATTAACATACAATGGAAGAAAAATCCCCCATTCTATCTCAATCAGATCTGAGGCCCTCTTCTGATTGGTCGATGTATACTGCCCTCAGCCAATCAGAAGAGCCCCTCAAAACTGAGACGCAGTTCTCATTCAGGTCCGACTTTTTTTTTCCCCATTGACATACATTACCGGTGTGTCGGCGATTTTATGGCCGCCCACCTGGTTCTATTTGTCGGCCCTAAAATCGCGGACACACCGCTAATGCATCTCTATGGGCAGTCAGCCCGATTTCGGATTGAACGCCGACCAATCAGAATTCGAGCTCACTGCCCATAGACATGCATTAGCGGTGTGTCCGCGATTTTAGGGCCGACAAATAGAACCAGGTGGCCGGCCATAAAATCGCCGACACACCGGTAATGTATGTCAATGGGGAAAAAAAAAGGCGGACCGGAATGAGAACTGCGTCTCACTCTGACTTAAAAAAATAAATAAATTAAATAATAAAATAAATAATTTAAAAATAATAAAAAAATAATAAATAAATCATTAAAAAATAATATATAATTAAATAAAAATAATAATAAAAAAAAAAAAAAAAGGCGGACCTGAATGAGAACTCTGTCTCCGTCTAACTTAAAAAAAATAAATAAATTAAATAATAAAAAATAATCATTTAAAAATAATAAAAAAATAATAAATAAATCATTAAAAAATAATAAATAATTAAATAAAAATAATAATAAAAAAAAAAAAAAAAAAGGCGGACCTGAATGAGAACTGTGTCTCCGTCTAACTTAAACAAAAATAATTAATTAAATAATAAAAAAAATAATTTAAAAATAATAAAAAAATAATAAATAAATCATTAAAAAATAATAAATAATTAAATAAAAATAATAATAAAAAAAAAAAAAAAGGCGGACCTGAATGAGAACTGTGTCTCCGTCTAACTTAAAAAAAATAAATAAATTAAATAATAAAAAAAATCATTTAAAAATAATAAAAATATAATAAATAAATCATTAAAAAATAATAAATAATTAAATAAAAATAATAATAAAAAAAAAAAAAAAAAAAGGCGGACCTGAATGAGAACTGTGTCTCCGTCTAACTTAAACAAAAATAATTAATTAAATAATAAAAAAAATAATTTAAAAATAATAAAAAAATAATAAATAAATCATTAAAAAATAATAAATAATTAAATAAAAATAATTATAAAAAAAAAAAAAAAAAAACGGACCTGAATGAGAACTGTGTCTCCGTCTTACTTAAAAAAAATAAATTAATTAAATAATAAAAAAAATATTTTAAAAATAATTAAAAAATAATAAAAAAATAATCATAACAAAAAAAAAAACATAATAATTAAACAAAAATTATCTAAATTTTAATAATAAAAAAAAATATTTAAAAAAAAAAAAAAAAAAAAAAAAAATTAAAAATAATTAATTAAATAATTAAAAAATAATACAAAAATAATAATAAAAAAAATAAAAATAATAATGAAAAAATATTATAAAAATTTGACGATTAATAACAATTATTAAAAAAAAAAAAAAAAAAAAAAAAAATTTAAAAAAAAAAAAAAAAATTCAATTATTATAAAAAAATAATAGAAATAAAAAAACATAATAATCAAAAAAAATTTATAAAAATTTTAATAATCAAAAAAATTATTAAAAAAATATTATAAAATAATAAAAAAATAAACCAAAAAATTAATAAAAAAAAAATTATCAAAAAAAAAATAAAAAAAAACACACACAGTCGTTGCTATTACGGTATTTATTGCCGCAATTCGCTGATTGACACTTTCCGGCCCCGTCGAATGATGGCTCTGAGCCAAGTCGTCTGCCCGCAAATAGGACCAGCGGCTCGGCCATAACATCGCCTCCTTTGTCTATCTCTCTCCATAGGAAGGCGCCGTCCAATCACAATCGCCGCGCCTTTTTTGAAAATACATAGCGACCAATCACATTCATGGCGCCAGCTTTCTGAAGTTGCCGCCCTCCAATCAGATAAGCCCGCTTATTTATAGCGGGAACTTTGAATCTTCAACCTCTTTGAATCCTCTTTGTGGGAGAACGAGAACCTATCGCTGGACTATCTGTTGGAGTATATTTCTGCCAAGAAATCCATCCTTCGTGAGGGTCTTTCGAGGACAACGAGAAGCTACCGCTGGACCGTCTGTTCGACAACATTTGAGCCGAGATATCCATCCTTCGTGCGGGACGTCGGGAATCAAGCGCCGGATCGGGATCTGCGATTGATCAGCTAAGATATCCTTTGGACAATCTACCTTTTCACATCAGAGCCTATATTCCTGATGCTGACTTTTATTTTAACCTCTTTTTTACTATCTTTCTTTTTCACCACTTTTACTATTTTGCGCCATGCAGCGCCAATCGCCGCTGCATGGAGCGTCCGCCACTGTTCGGACACTTCGCCGCTGAAAGCGCCGACTTCTGCGCTACAAGCGCAAACTTCGGCGCTTCTAGCGGCCTCCGCGGTCTATGAGACCGCTGTGTCCGAACATGCATTCACGCGCCGCCCGTACAACTCGCCGCTCTAAGATGGCCGACGCGAAATCTTCATTCATAAAATGCCGGTAGACTTCAGCCGCCGTGTGATTGGCCAGCGGAATCTTCATACACATGGCGCCGTCAATCCGGTTGGTCGGCGCTATTGTGTGAAGATGCCGCTGTCCTATCACAACTCAGCGGGGCGGAGCTATAGACTTCCACTCTCCCGAACGCCGTGTCCGAAAATCGCACCAGGGGCTCGGCAAGGAAAGTTCCGTGCATTTTCAAAATTGCCGCCGCGATTCTCATTGGATGTCGACTTCCCATAGACATCCATTGAGAAATGAGCCGCGATTCTGATTGGTTGTTCTTTATGGCGCTTTGATTCCGATTGGTCACCGCACAGCGGGGACTTCGAAAATTTTCTTGCCGAGCGCCTGGTACGATTTTCGGATATGCCGTTCGGCCGGCTGGAAGTTTGTAGCTCCGCCCCGCTGAGTTGTGATTGGACAGCGGCATCTTCACACAATAGCGCCGACCAACCGGATTCACGGCGCCATGTGTATGAAGATTCCGCTGGCCAATCACACGGCGGCTGAAGTCTAGCGCCATTTTATGAATGAAGATTTCGCGTCGGCCATCTTAGAGCGGGAAATTTGAATTGGTGCACAATGAAAAAGTAAAAATGCTGTTTTCACAGTACATTCTCACATCAGACTATATATTCCTAATGCCTATGC
>JARQOC010000006.1:279653160-279713137 GCA_033576535.1 Allobates femoralis
GTCGGAAGAAGACGCATGAAGATGGAGGATCGGGATGTCGGCAGATGCGGGCGCGGACGGCAGCGGGACAGTGATAAGTATATTTTACTTTACAGGTTACCGGAGCAAGGCTGGGGGGGCCCTGGATTACTGAGGCTGCTGGGACTGGTGGGGTTGCCGGGGCTGCCGTATTGACTCGCGTATAAGCCGAGGGGGGTACTTTTCAGCTCAATTTTTGGGCTGAAAAACTCGGCTTATACGCGAGTATATACGGTAGTTCTGTAACTGATGGTTTTTAATTTTGTTTATATTGTTTTAATTATGTAACCTCCCACCTTTCGGCTGTCAGGGAGGCTGCACTGACGGTTCATTGGTTAGAGGAAGTATATAATGGTCTGTTATTAATAGCTCCTCATCCGCTTGAGGAAGACGTCTGTACGTCGAAACACGTTGTGGTCTGGAGCTTTTTATGAATAAAGTTACGGAGATAAAGATTAAAGTATCCCATTTCATACCTGCGCTCTACTTTAGAACCGCATATTCTATCTGAAGTCTATAAGTCTAATTCCATTGGGGAAAGTGGTGACAGAGCTGCAGGCGGGATAGGGTTAATGGATCAACCTGGTGTTTCCTGACCCAACCCTGGAGAGAGAGCGTGGACAGCACAAGGCCAGGAGCAGAGGTGATTGAGGACACAGGAGCACTACAGATCCAAGGCTGGCAGCCTGAGCCACAAAACTACGCTCACAATCTGGTTGTGCGGATCGGGCACAACCTTTAAAAGTTAGTTCATTTATAATACGACCGCTTTAAAGGCAGGAGAGATCCACAGGTGGCGCAACACTATTTTTTTCTTTTTACAAAACTGTTGTATTACCTTGTGCTGCTCACAAATTGTGGCTTTTTAAAGTGTTTTAAAGTGCCAGATTTCTGGTGTAACACTGATAAATTGGGGGCCATAAAATACAATAATATATAATAATATATCCTGAAAGCAGACCACCTGATCATTGCTGTTACATGGAGCTGTTGATCTCCATATCCACCTTCACTTAACTTTTTAAAGAGAAGAATAGTTTATTAAAAGTTAATTAATCCTTTCACAAACTTTGACGTATGGGTACGTCCAAGGTCGCATCTGTTCCTTTGATGCAAACTCATGCAATGACCTTGCACCATTCCCTGCACATGTCAGCTTCTCTGATCAACTGACATGTGCAGCTAATAGGACTGATTGGATCAGCACTGTTAACCCTTTAGATTGTGCTGTCAATGACTGACAGCATGATCAAAGGTAACACGGCAGGGATGGCGCCATTCCGGGATTGGCAGCCTCGTGATGCAAGCTCAGGGCCTCAATGCATTGCCATGACAGTTTTTTTTTTTACCTCTGCAACATTGCAATAAAGTTAAATAACAGGCGATCAAAATATCACATTACCTTAAAATGGTATAATGAGAAACGTCTGCTCAAGATGCAAAAAATAAGTCATCACTCAACTCAAGATCCCAAAAAATGAGAACGCTATGGGTCAGGAAAATGGTGCCAAAAGCGCAATTCATTTTCTTTCTAAATTTCAGCATATTTTTTCATCACTTAGATAAAAGTAAAAGTATTTATGTTTGGTATCAGCAAACTTTATCCGACCAAAGGCATCATGCTGACATGTTAATTTTACCATATAGTGAACATGGTGAATAAAACAACCCCTCAAAAAAATCATGTTTAAATAAAATCCAATCTCTATCGTAAGCGCTTTCTAAAAGGACAGGTTGAAATATAAAATTAAAAATGGATTATTGAATTAGTATAAAATAGTTTATTACAAATGGTTTATTGAATTAGTATAAAGTAGTTTATTACAAATGGTTTATTGAATTTGTATAAAATAGTTTATTAAAAATCGTTTAAATATAATATCTGGCTAAAATGTAGGTGTACCTGATACCCGAGTACCCCAGGGCCTGGGGCTCGACATATATTTCTGGCGTCACGAACAGGATCTCGTGCCTGGTATTACCGGGTACTGTGTGCCATGATTTCAACTGTATTGAGTGACTGTTAAAACTACGCCGCCATTACTGCACCGAAGAACAAGAAGAAAGGGGAAGTGTTGGCCGGTAGAGCGCGAAACTGAAGCCCGCCACTCGCTCAGCCGAGCATTCCCGAGTGCCGCTGCCTAGTCTGGAAATTCCCGAACTAATTAACTATTTGAACACTGGCTGTAATTCACTAGGGGGCCTCCAGCATGTCGACCTCCTCCAGCGACGACGACAGTACGTTCGCTGACCCTAGGAATTACCCCGAAACAACCATGGCTGCCTCCAATAGTACTGCCAGCGCCACCAGCGCACAGGGCTCAGTCTCCCCGATCATGCCGATCTCACTCCCAGACATTCCGGGGGCTAAGTGGTTGCCCCAGTATGATGGTCGCCCTGATATGTTGGATGTTTTTAAAAGAAAAATCACTAGCATCCTGGACATGTATGCGATGACCAGTCAGCAGTGTGCTGCTGTGGTACTCAGACAGTTAACTGGCACAGCAGAGAAAGAGAATGAGTCCTGGTCTGCTGCTGAACTGAGATCAGCGGCCACTATATTGGACAAATTGAGAGCTACTTTTGAGGAGTGCAATGAGGCTGATCTACGCATGCACTTTCAACACTGCTACCAGAGGCCAGGAGATGATATCAGAGCTTACACCTGGCACCTAGAGGAAGCATTGCGAGCCCTTAAGCATGTCAGCCCTGCCAGTGTACCTGATGAAAATAAAATCTTGATTGAACAATTCACCCGGGGACTGCTATCCCCCTAGGACAATAAGACTGTGCGTTGGTGGTCACTGAGCAACCTGGAAGCTGACTTTAACACCCTAAAGGACATGGCCATAAAAGGGCTGCAGCCAGTAGAAACCCATGAAGCTGCCATCGAACGGTGGTGCAGTGATGAGGTGCAGGCTACTCAACCAGTACCCATGTCTGCAGCCATGCACAATGTACAATCTGCTCAGCCTGACAAGTATGATTCTCTGCATGCTGAGATGCGTTCTGAAATGTGCCAAATGAGCAAAAACATAACCAAGGTGATGGAAGCTCTACAGCTGCAGCAGAGCCACCACCCAGTGCAAAGACCCCAGCCCCAACCTCAACCGCTGATTCAACTTGCTGACAGTCTGGAGGATGTACCCTGGATGAGAGCCAAGCAAGCCACAGTGTACCGAGGAAGAACCACCAACCACTACAGCTCCACTGGGGAGCCCATCTGCCACCGCTGTAACCCAACCGGCCACATTGCCAGGAGCTGCCCTTTAAACGGGCAGACCCTGGGGCTGAAGCCAAACTTCAGGAGTAACCCAACAGGGCCTAGTCACCTGGTACAAGACCTTCATCGGACAGAGGCCGTTCCTGTCAATTGTACTAGATGGCATCCCGACACCTGCTCTGCTGGACACCGGGTCACAGGTGACCACCATCCCCTATATCCTTTACAAAAAGACTGGGCTGATGCAGAACTGAAACAGCCTGCCATAGACTTCACCCTCAACGCCTCTAATGGTGAACCAATTACTGTAATGGGGGTTAGTGAAGTACCAATAAAGGTGGGGAGGGTGGAATTGCAGAACAAAGGGATCCTAGTAGTAGCAGAAGCAAGTAATGCAAATATAATACTTGGTACAAATGTTGTTAGCAATTGCATGGAATAAGTTTTGTCTTTGCTTCAACAGATTCAGATACTGCCAAACCTGGTCAGAGGAAGGTCCTTCAGCATTAAATAAGAGCCCTCCTGCACATCAACAGGTAACAATTACAGGTGGCAAAATTGGTACTGCACGGGTGACAGACCCGCTTCCTATTGTGATTCCCCCAATCAGTGAAATGATGATTTGGTGTCGAGCAGCTATAGGTCTGAGAGGGCAGAACTACCAGGCATTAGTGGAGCCCATCAAGACAGAGCACAGACCTACACTCTTGACAGCCAGGGGGGTGGTTGATGTACACAATGTGAAAGTACCAGTTCGCATTTTAAACTGGCAGTGAAGAGGTTAAGTTACCCAGGTATGCAACCGTTGCTAAATTGTACACAGTAAACAACAACGAGATTCAAGCAGTGGGACCCTTATCCCATACCAAAGGGCCAATACCTGATGATACAACAGGGCCACTGGAGGACTGGTGCCAGCAACTTCATGTCGGAACTGACACCATTCCTGTGTATGAAAAGCAAGGTGTTTAACGGGTAGTCAAAAAGTTTGAATAAGTCTTTAGTAAGCATTCACTTGACTTTGATAGGATAAAAGGGGTGCAACATCATATCCCCACAGGTACATATCCACCAATAAAAGAGTGGTACAGGCCTATTCCACCTGCACATTATCAGAAAGCCAAAGAAATTTTACAGGACATGAAGGACGCAGGGGTTATACGAGATAGCTGTAGTCCCTGGGCAGCCCCATTGGTTCTAGTCAGGAAAAAGGATGTCAGTATGAGAATGTGTGTAGACTATAGGCAAATAAACTGCATAACACGCAAGGATGCTTACCCGTTATCTTGTATAGAGGAATCCTTAGCTGCATTGAAGCCTGCCAATTACTTTTCCACCTTAGACCTCACTAGTGGGTATTGGCAGGTATCTGTAGCCGAGATAGACTGGGAGAAAACGGCATTCACAACACCTATGGACCTGTGTGAATTTAACAGCATGCCATTTGGACTATGTAATGCACCCGGAACCTTCCAGAGGTTGATGGAGAGTTGCCTGGGGCATAAGAACTTTGAGACGGTATTGCTCTACCTGTATGACGTGATTGTGTACTCTAAAACCTATGAGGAACACGTAAACCATCTAGCAGAGGTGTTTGAAGCTCTGGCCAAATATGGGATGAAGCTGAAACCATCCAAATGCCACCTGTTAAAGCCGTACAGTACCTGGGACACATAGTCAGTGCCGAAGGCGTGGCCCCTGATCCAGACAAGGTGACAGCTATCAAGGTGTGGCCAGAAGCCAAGACCCTTAAGGAAGTACGTTAATTCTTGGGACTGGTGGGCTACTATAGGAGGTTCATAAAGGAGTACACCAAGAAGGCTGCTTCCCTGCAAAACCTCTTAGTCGGCCAGCCAAGAAGGGCAAGTCTAAGGATTCTCCGTGGGAGTGGGGCAAGGAACAAGAGGAATCGTTCCAGACGATGATGGAAGCCCTAACAGGAGAATAAATCCTTGCCTACCCAGACTACAACCTGCCATTCCTGCATTCCTGCTATGCATGGATGCCAGCAATGTGGGACTTGGAGCCGTCCTTTCTCAAAGGCAATAGGGCAAAGAAAGAGTGATCGCCTATGCCAGTAGGAAGCTGAACCCCACAGAGAGGAACCCAGAGAACTACAGTTCCTTCAAGCTGGAATTCCTGGCCTTGGTCTCGGCCATCGCAGAGAGGTTTAAGCACTATCTGGCATCTAGCAAGTTTACAGCCTCCACAGATAACAATCTGCTGACCCACCTGGAGACTGCAAAGTTGGGAGCCATGGAGCAAAGATGGATGGCCAGATTTTCCAACTACCAGTTTACCATCAAGTACTGGGCTTCGCACCAAAATGGAAATGCGAATGCCTTGTCCAAAATGCCTCACCTGTCAGACGTGGGCGTGGATGAAGATGAGCTAGAAGAAGTGGAGTTACCTGCATTCCATCAATTAAGAGTAACTCAGTGTCAGCAGACCCGTAAAGAGCCTCCTGTGAGAATGGTGAACCACACTTTGGTTGGAAGGAAGTGCAAGATAATGACCCGGCTGTCGGCTTGATAACGAGGCTGATAACCAAGGAGCCAGCGAAGCTGCCAGGAAATCCTCAACCAGAAGCCAAACATCTGTGGAACGAGAGGAGAAAGCTGTTCATTTACCAGGAGAAGCTCTGCAGAAGACACATCAACCCGAGGACCCATGAGATGGTTTAGCAAATCATTGTGCCAAAGTCGGAAGTACAGATGGTTTTGAACACCTACCACAACCAGACTGGTCATTTTGAGTGAAAGAAGCTGGAAATGCTACTGAAAGATATGTTCTTTTGGGTAGGCATGCGTGGATCCATTGAGAGGTGGTGTAAGAATTGTGGACCCTGCAGCCTTAGAATAAAGGACTTACAGAGCTAGAAAGCACCGCTCCAGCCCATAGTGACGAAACACCCCTCGAAATTGTAGCACTGGACCACGTAAAACTTACTCCAAGTAGATCTGGCTACACATACGCATTGACCATGGTAGACCATTACTTGAGGTTCCTGATGGTTGCCCCCGTGAAAGACGTGACAGCTGCCACCGCCGCCAAAATATTCCAAAGTGTATTCTGCAGACCATTAGGTTATGCGAAACAAATCCTAACGGACGAAAGTTCAGCTTTTGAAGCGGAGATCTTCCAAGAGTTCTTGTATGGGTGTAAGAAGATAAGGACAACCCCATATCATCCCCAAACCAACGGATTATGTGAGAAAATGAACCATATCATCATTGACATGTTGAAGATCCTACCCTTGGAAGAAAGGAACCAGGCCGGAGAAACTACCAGACTTGGTTGACATGTATAACCACATTCCAGTAAGTTCTACAAACTGTACACCAGCGTTCCTGATGAAAGCCCATACAGGAAAGTTACCCGTAGACTTGGAACTCGGAGTAGTTGATCTCAAAGCAAATGCCTCAACGCCCAACTGGAATGAAAACTGCCTCGAACAATACAAAATGTTTCAAGCCTGTATTGAAGACAACCTGGAGAAAGCCTGTGAAAAACAAGAAAGGGACTATAACAAACATGCTCCAGCAGAACCTATTGTACCAGGAAGTATTGTCTTAAAGAGGAAGAGAACACAACATAAATTGGAGGACCAGTGGGAACAAGAACCCTATGTTCTATTAGATTCTGGATTTGACAATGACAAAGTGTGTCTCATCAGCAAGAATGGTGAAAAAAACACTTACACAGTGTCAAGAAACCACATCAAGAAGTGTCCAACTGAATGGGAAAACCAGAATCCCCCAACATCATCAAAAGAACAATCAGATCTTGAAAAAGACCCCAGTCCAAGTGAAAACGTAAAGGAGAAGGTAGTCTCAACAATTCTAGGAGATTTTCCAGAAGATCGGCCTCAGCAAGATGGAGTTATCTTAGTGCCTTTACTGAATTTCTACCAGCCCCAAGAAGTGGTTCAAAGGAATCAGGAAGAAATACACGTTGCTAGAGAATCTGAGGATGCTGCAAACGATACACCTGTTAGCCCTGTAGTGAGACATATCTGCACCATTCCCTTCACTAGAAACCTCACCTGAGACAGAGATGCCTGTAGTGCGCAAGTCACAGAGGAGCACACAAGGTCAACCCCCGTCTAGAGTGGGCACAGTAAAAAGCTCAGAGGTAGAGTAAACGGCAGCAGTAACATGTCAATAGCAGTGCACATAGTAGTGTACAGAAGGATGGAGGAACTGAGCCAAGCCCCATGCACATTAACTTGGGAACAGAAAGTTCCTGGGGTGGGGAGGTACCAGGTCTCCTAAGCAGAGACACCCATAGGTAAACGTGTTTATTGAAAATGTGACTTTTGAAAGACTTTTCCCTTTTCTTACCTGGAGCATACAGAGACTTTACTGTATAGACTCTTGTGAACTGAACCTTTCCCTTTGAACTTTTTCCCAGATTACAATTAAAAAGGACCATGGTCACAGGACTGGTGTGACAACAAACTTCTTTTCTTTTTCAAAGCCTGAGGTGAATGGACTATCACCGTATGGACTTACCTATTTTCATTTTTCTCATCTTTTTTCAGTGTTTTTTGTAAATTTTTATATTTTGAGACTTTGTAAATATGTTACCTGTTATTATTGCTGATTATTGTTATTCTTTTTGTTTGACAACAAAAATGCTCAGACCAGGAGTTCTGATGTTAACTAGGGGGGTATGTGGCGCCCTGCTCACGCAGGTAGCCACAGCCTTCCCTAATGCTCTGTTGGGTTTCCACAGCAGGTACCTACTACATGCAACACCTTCCACCCCGGCACAGTAGGGGGAGCTAAACTCACTGACTTTAGGTGAGTTCCCCTATAAATACTGCTGCTGGGGGAGGAGTTAGTTATAGTGTGCAGACGCTAGGAGAGCTTTTAAGACGTCCTGGTGATCGGTGCCGCAGTTAGGCCTGAGCCAGTGACCCGGAGTGGCCCTTCTGCCATTCAGCCAAGCCAAGGAGTGGGGACAGAGAGCATGGAGCTTAGCCAAGGGAGTAGAGGAACTAGTGGAAGTTTACCCAAGACATACTGTACTTCGGGGGTCCGCACCTGCAGGATTGCTCCAGAACTGTAGAAAACCCTGGCACTAGAAAACCCTGGCACACCATGGAGACTTCAGTCACCCGGTCCCCCTGCGTACCCAGAAAGAGGGAGCCAGACACCGTAGTGTGAGAACACACAGCAGTGATCAGAGAGGGTAACCTGTGGACCGCGCAGGAAGAGAGAGAGAGGACCAGAGAAAGTGAGGAGGCCAGTCGTGTTGCATACAGACAGGGCTTCAGCGACAGCAGGGAACCTGAGGAGGCCTTATACCCACTTGCTGTGGAGACTCACTGTGCACCTGGTCACCCGACAGTGCTCTGGACATCTTTACCTGTGAAAACCATCAGTAAAAGGTAAAAGAGACTTTCTTCAGAGTGTGTGCGTTATTCCTCTCCGTCCCCAGCCTCCCTATACACTGCCTTACTGCTTCATACCCTGGCCTCAAGTCCCACTCCAAGCTGCCCCTTCTCTCTATGCTGCCCCGGAGGTCCAGCTCCACCTGTAGGGAGCTTTGCCATCCTTGCCGCAATACCATCGCCCTCCGGAGGACTGTGGCGGTGCTGTTGACCCATCACCAGGTACTTCAGGTGGCGTCACGTGACAATAACTCTTATCCCCTGTACATAACCCCTTTATTGAAGTGTCACCAGGCCATGGGCTTGGGCACCACCACCCGTGACATCCCCGTGAAACACCCATCCGAGCCTGATACCAGAGTAACCTAGGGCCTGGGGCTCGACACTAACAAGACTTAGAGAGGGCAGGTATCACTCTGAATGACACTGGCACTCTACAACAACGACCAAGACCCTGTAGGGGGTGGAAAGAGGTTCACCGTATGAAACACTCTAGTCCTCAGTCCCTTAGAAATCATAACCAGGGCAACTAAAACATTTAGGTCACTAAATAATGGGACACCCTCCCCTCTCCCCACATACTAAATGCTCAATCTTAACTACTACTAGATGATATCTGGAAAAGACAGCAGAATTATTAATCCCTTTATGTACTGGTCAGCAATAAAACACTCCTTATGAATTCTGGGTGTAACAACGTGGGACTTTACCGCCCAAGAAGTTCTACTATCCCTTCCCTCAAAAGTATACATGCTTAAGAAACTCTCACTGCATTATTGCTGGCTACCGCAAAATATCTAATAACCATACATTGACGTCAATCCGCCGCCCCCCCACACTGAAAGAGTAGATTACTAAGGTACACAAACTTTACTGTCTAGAAGAAATCTCTAGCTGGGAGACCGGCTCTCACGAAAAATTCTTTAGAACCTGACTCCCTTGGACTTCAAATTCACACAAATTCCCTGCCCTCATCACGAACTCCTCTAGTTAAGTTGCTCTTTATTTTTTGGACAGTAACCACACTACAATGACATTTCAGAAGAATCAATCGCACACCTATAGCTACCCTTTAAGGTAAAGGATGCGCTTGCCACAGTGATTGGGGTCACCTAACCATATAGCCAACCCTCGTCAGTCCATTCCAGCCCACTACACTCATGTACAGCCCGTCCACCAAGGTCGCTAACAGAGCTATCACCTCTTATCAATATGGTCCCATCCGTCATCCGGAGATGTCGGCGGCGACGGGCGGGAGCACGCACATTTTTGGTGCCCTGCCAGCGTTGCCGTCCCCCATTTACATGGGGCGACACCTCCAGCGACGCCCCGACGATCTGACAGGCGGCATCGCCGCTGGGGTTTCTAAAAACCACAGCGGCGAAGCCTTAACATGGAAGCCTATGGCTCCCATCGCCTGGCAGATCGCCGTCGGCCGTTTACATAGGGCGATGTGTATACATCGCCCCAGAGTGGTTGCCTGGTTTCAGAGCTCTGCTCTGAAACCAGGCGACCACTGAAAGGCGTCGCCATCGCCTATTTACATTAGGCGACGCAGGGGCGATATCGGTGCTGATAGGCTACGCCCGTGCATCACCTAAGAAATCGGCGGTCAAGTCGCACCGTGTGACGTACCCTAAAGGTACTACAGGCATTATACAGTTGTGGCCAAAAGTATTGACACCCCTGCAATTCTGTCAGATAATACTCGGTTTCTTCCTGAAAATGATTGCAATCAAAAATTCTTTGGTATTATTATCTTCATTTAATTTTGTCTTCAATGAAAAAACACAAAAATAATTGTCCTAAAGCCAAATTGATATAATTCCACACCAAACATAAAAAAAAGGGGTGGACAAAAGTATTGGCACTGTTAGAAAAATCATGTGATGCTTCTCTAATTTGTGTAATTAACAGCACCTGTAACTTACCTGTGGCAACTAACAGGTGTTGGCAATAACTAAATCACACTTGCAGCCAGTTGACATGGATTAAAGTAGACTCGACCTCTGTCCTGTGTCCTTGTGTGTACCACATTGAGCATGGAGAAAAGAAAGAAGACCAAAGAACTGTCTGAGGACTTGAGAAACCAAATTGTGAGGAAGTATGAGCAATCTCAAGGTTACAAGTCCTTCTCCAAAGACCTGAATGTTCCTGTGTCTACCGTGCGGAGTGTAATCAAGAAGTTTAAAGCCTATGGCCATGTGGCTAACCTCCCTAGATGTGGACGGAAAAGAAAAAATGACGAGAGATTTCAACGCAAGATTGTGCGGATTGTGGATAAAGAACCTCGACTAACATCCAAACAAGTTCAAGCTGCCCTGCAGTCTGAGGGTACAACTGTGTCAACCCGTACTATCCGTCGGCGTCTGAATGAAAAGGGACTGTATGGTAGGATACCCAGGAAGACCCCACTTCTTACCCTGAGACATAAAAAAGCCAGGCTGGAGTTTGCCAAAACTTACCTGAGAAAGCCTAAAATGTTTTGGAAGAATGTTCTCTGGTCAGATGACACAAAGTAGAGCTTTTTGGACAAAGGCATCAATAGAGAGTTTACAGGAGAAAAAAGAGGCATTCAAAGAAAAGAACACGGTCCCTACAGTCAAACATGGCGGAGGTTCCCTGATGTTTTGGGGTTGCTTTGCTGCCTTTGGCACTGGACTGCTTGACCGTGTGCATGGCATTATGAAGTCTGAAGACTACCAACAAATTTTTCAGCATAATGTAGGGCCCAGTGTGAGAAAGCTGGGTCTCCCTCAGAGGTCATGGGTCTTCCAGCAGGACAATGACCCAAAACACACTTCAAAACGCACTAGAAAAATGTTTGAGAGAAAGCACTGGAGACTTCTAAGGTGGCCAGCAATGAGTCCAGACCTGAATCCCATAGACCACCTGTGGAGAGATCTAAAAATGTCAGTTTGGAGAAGGCACCCTTCAAATATCAGGGGCCTGGAGCAGTTTGCCAAAGAAGAATGGTCTAAAATTCCATTGTAAGATACTCATTGATGGTTACCGGAAGCGGTTGACCGCAGTTATTTTGGCTAAAGGTTGAGCAACCAAGTATTAGGCTGAGGGTGCCAATACTTTTGGCTAATTTTTGGAGTTTTGTGTAAAATGATCAATGTTTTGCTTTTTGCGTCATTCTCTTTTGTGATTTTTCATTGAAGACAAATTAAATGAAGATAATAATACCAAAGAATTATTATCTGACAGAATTACAGGGGTGTCAATACTTTTGGCCACAACTGTGTATCTGCCTGTTTATTCGTCTGCATATATTTATACAGCCTGTATTCATATCTTCATGTCAAAATTGTTCTTTCTGCATTTTTCTTGATATGTTATATGTGTATTGAAAACTAAATAAAGACTAAAAAAAAAAATTCCAGGTTATACTAACGAGCCATATAAACTCATATTGCAACAACTTTCTCTCAGGACAGACTATGCCCCAAGAATTTTACACCGCACATATCTCCGTAATCCCAAAGCCAAAAAAATATCCACTACTCATAAAAAACTATAGGCCCATTTCCCTATGAAGTATAGACCATAACATTTTCACAGCCATATTAACCAATAGAATAAATACCTGCCTCCCTAACCTTATACACAAATAGAGGTTAGCTTCATAACATCGAGACAAGCACCAGACAACATACGTAGGAACCTCAATATAATACACCACGTCAGCATATCCAAGTCACCCCTAACTGTTCTGGCCTTAGACATAAGGCCTTTTAATCTGTAGCCTGGTCATACCTGTTCCATGCTCTAAACAAAATGAGGCTGCCTCAGCAACTGTTAAACTCCCTTAAGCTCCTCTACCCTAACCCGATTGCATACCTAAAACTCCCATCTTCCTCTCCAGAACCTATACTCATTAAAAGAGGTACAAGGCAGGGGTGCCCCCTGTCACCTGTTTTATTTGCATTGATCAGGGAGCCCTAACTTAAAAAATACACTCCCATCCATACATTACAGGTCCAAAAAAAAGGAAAACACACTTACAAAGTAAGCCTCTTTGCAGACGACCTATTACTGACTGTAACAAACCTCCTTATATCGCTACGAAATTTGATCGCCACTCCTAAACAATTCAAGAAGACCTCAGGACTGAAGGCTAGTGTGAATAAATCAGGAATAATATTTATTAACACCCCAACCAAGGACCGAAACCTAATTCTGTCTAATTTTAAATTTGCACACAAAGAGCACTACATTTCTTATCTTGGATTTAACCTTACATCACATAAAAACACCCTATACAAATATAACTGTAGCCCCATACTGCAAAAATTAGAACAGAATCTCAACAAGTGGTCAACAACAACCCTCTCCTTCTTAGGGAAAGTACATACAATAAAAATGGTCACACTGCCCCAATTTTTATATCTCTTTCACTCATTACCAATATCAATACCAATGTCAACATTCAAACTGGTGCAATAAGAGATCGCGCATATCCATGCAGACCTTACATAAATATAAAAAATGTAGGGTGTCGCTGCCAAATTTTGTGCATTATTATAGATCAGCACAAATGGCCCAAATGGTGACAATACATGCAGAGCAGAACACCCCCTATGGGAAAACTAGCAAAAAACTTAAATGCATATTCGCCCTCCACCCTCCACATTACACAATTATGGAGAATTATAAGATTTCAATATTTCCTCCAATCACACCCATCACTTCTACTGGAACTATTTAATAATCCAATGTTTCAACCCAGGATCTCCTCCAAAAACCACACATGGTGGGAATAAAATAATATACACAGATTACAGCAACTTCTTAACCACTCAACACTTATGCCGAGGCATGCACTCATTATGAGATATAAAATTCCACCCAAAGAAGCCTTCAGACTAGAGCAAGTATACCACTTTATACATACCCTGCTCAAAAATATAACACGCCCAAAAGCGACAGAATTTGAACTAAAATTTATGCACGACCCCTTGGGGAAAGGATTAATATGACAAATATATGCAACGCTCAAACAACCTAGGGATAATCATAAACTGAAAGTTATGGAGCAGTGGGAACTAGACCTTGGAATCACATTCACATCAGAAAAATGGTACAGATGTCATGAAAGCATCATGAAAGGAAGCCATCAGGCAACACTAACGTGAGTAACAAAACATATCGGTTACTCACTTACATAACCAAGGCCACAAGAAACCATACAGCCAAAAAGTGGAACATGAACACGTTATCACTAGTACAAGTAAAGCGGCAGTAGTGATCCATACCATGTGCCACTACAAGTACATCCAAAATCCACCTCCATTAACCCTCTTCCCTCCACCTCATCCATTTGTGCCACCACCTCAATCTTCATCCCAACATTATGCTACCATCAGTCCTGCCTCTCAAACTAATTCCCGATCCAATTACCATATCATGATCTTTAATTTGTTTTGTGACCACAACATCCCTACTTAAGTTTATTTTTGCATGTTAAGTGAGGGCAGAGTTATCCATGAAAACAGCAACATGACTGCAATATAGACCTTTTTGCCTAGGTTGGCTGTTTATATTACATTAATAAATTATTTTCATTAATTAAAACAATTTATTATGATACTGATGTTCTGCAAAATAACACCAGTAAAGACTCAAGACACAATTAGGGTGCCTTCACATTTGCATTTGTGTCTGCATGCGTATGGCATGCAGATGCAAAGGCAGCCCATACTGATGTGAACGCAGCGGAGAATCTCCGCATGCGTTCATATTAGTATGCACCACGGCCAGCCAATCAGCTGTCTCCGGGGCGGCTGGGAGGAGGAGAACAGCTGTGGAGATCTCCTCCTCCCGGCCACAGCTGCTCTCCCGCCGGTGTTGGCGCAGGAGATTAGAAGAAACAGCTCATATAACAGCTGTTTAAATCTCCCTTGCCGACACCGAATAGGTGATATCGGTGCAGGAGATTAACAAACAGCTGATCGCTGCTTCAAATCTCCCGCGCTGACATCACCTATTCGGTGTTGGCGCGGGAGATTTAAACAGCTTTCAGATCAGCAGTTTCTTCAAATCTCCCACGCTGACACCGGCGGGAGAGCAGCTGTGCTGTAGCTGATCACCAGCGGCCACCGGGAGAGATTTCAATGAGATCCGCAGCGTTCTCCTGCGCTGTCATGCGGAGGACACTGCGGATCCATTGCCTTCAATGCATGGTTTATGCGCTTGCAGATAAAACAAGCGCCCACAAACGCACAAAAAATGCAACATGCTGTGATCGCAGTGCTCTCGGAGGGCGCACAAATTATGCGCATCTGAATGCAAATGCAACCAAACGCAGCCAAATGCAGGCACATGCGTTCTCATGTTAAACATAGGAATGCAGTGTGCAAGTGTGAAGGCACCCTTAGTCATGATAAAAATACACTTTTTTAAATGTTGACAACAAAAATAACAACAATTGAGGCAATGAAAAATAGGAGTCTTGTCAGGCAGTGGATTCTTCAGGCAAACCAAATGTTTTTAAACATGTCCCATACTTATAGGGGTGAAGGCTAATGCTGTGTAGTGGCAACCTGTGGTCCTGGACCGGAAGTGTGTCCAAAGTCTTAAACATCACAAATATCCTCAAGGATATCATGGATCCTGGTATAGTGTGGACTTAATGACAGTGTTGAAATTATTTTTACTTAATTGTACTGTAATGTCGACAAAAGGAGAGAATTATTTAATTGCATTTCATTGGTCGTCCAGACCTGAGTATGAATAGAGCCTCGAAACCTCTTTGGTTAAGTTAAAAGCCTCCTCTCCTACCACAACTTAAGGGACAGGTTTATCTCTGTAACAAGGCAGGATTCATGGGGGAAGGACACCAAAATCTTTGTTATGAAGCCCTTGTCCCATAATGACAGGATTGAAGATTCGGAAAAGACAAGTTCTATCATAGGCCCAATATCAACTAATCTAAACCTGTATGTGCTGTAAACCAAGTCATACAGCACCACAGAAAAATACTCTTTGTAATTGAGGTATTGGGACCCAAACGTCGGTGACTATTTAATGCGGATGTGTTTTCCATCGAGTGCATCTATGCAATTTGGAACTGGCATGTTTGCATGAACCCAAAGTCAATTCGGTATCAGTCTTGTGGCCTTGGCTCCAGCATAGTTGCTACTTGGAGCTTGTTCCATATCTCCTCACATTTTGCACAAACTATTCTGAATATGATCGGCTGGCCCAGGAGGAACCCCAGATGTAAGGAAGTATTTGAGATGTCAATGTATAGAAACCTAGAGAGGAACAAGAAATTTACTGGTTCCCCACTCTCCGCCTCTGTACTAAATGAGTTACCAACAGGATGTAAGAAACAGCTGCAGCGCTCATTTCCTCTTGGTTGCTCTTTTGGTACGAAGGCAGGTAGAAGGAATTGAGGTTACCGACAGAGCTGGAATGGGGTAAGGTCAGGAGCTGAGTACAGGGTTTATTATTTTACATGGGGGAAACCAGTCAATTCAGAAAGAGTTGTCCTAGTAGTGGGCAAACCCTTTAAAATGTAATTAAAAAAAACTTGTTGCATTTGTAAAGAATGCAGAAGCCAATATGCACAACACCAATACCACCATGGCACAATAACACAAATGGGAGGAGATTGGCATTAACCACTAATACCTACTCTTGTGTATTCGCATCATACCAGTTCAATTCATTTGTATGCATATGTGTGAATTAATTCAGGCACTGATGGCCACTAGGGATGGGCGAGTCCTAAATTACTCGGAATCGCTTGACTCTAGCGAGTCCGAGCCTGGGACTCGCTACTCGTTGCGAGTCTAGCGAGTCCAATGTTAATGAATGGGGAAGCGAGTAATAGCGAGTAATGTGCGATTTACAAATCGCAGATGTGTCTCGGAAAGCGCTCGCATTGCCGTTTTGGAAACACAAGCAGGTGGCGTACGTGCTATTTGCAGGTAGGAGAGCAGCAACGCACTGGTCTGCCACAGAGAAAATAAAGCTGAAGGGGTTATTATGACCCAAAATCTATCAGATGCAAAAAAATAAGAAATAGTACCTCAGCTAAGCCTCTGACTTCAGCTATTAGGAAAGCTGAGTGAGTAAGCTAAGGCTGGGTTCACATTTGCGGACCCCTCCGCAGTGTTCTGCGGAGGGGTCCGCAATGTGACCGCAGCGGCCGCAAGCTTTATAATGGGAGCGCACGGTGCTGCACTTGACAGCGCAAGACCGTGCGCACCCATTCACTCCCATATGTGATCTGTACGCAGGCGGATGCCTGCGCACAGATCACACAGTCTCGTCCGCACCAGGGACGCGACATGTTGCGTCCCTGGTGCGGGGGGGAGTGTGTGATTTGTGCGCAGGCATCCGCCTGCGTACAGATCACATATGGGAGTGAATGGGTGCGCACGGTTCTGCGCTGTCAAGCGCAGCACCGTGCGTCCCCATTCTAAACATAGGGGCTTGCGCTGGCTGCGCACACATGGCGATTCCCCTTCGCAGAACGCTGCGGAGGGGAACCCCAGTGTAAAGGCAGCCTAAGCTATGAGGTCGGTCCTGTGTGCACTGTAAGGCTGCTCCTCCCTGCCTGCCTGCCTGCCTACAGTCCTTTACACAGTACTCCTCTGTCCTCCTGGTAGCTCTCAGAAGAGCTGTTTAGGTTAAATATAAGGAATCTTGAAGTTTCCCTACACTAACTGACACTCCCTATGATCTGCTCCAGCATCTACCTCACCCTGCACTAGCTCAGATCGTCACAGGAATGTGGAGGAAATGGCGGTGGCAAGGCTTATATACAGCCTCGCCTCTCATACATGACATAGGCATCACGATGGACAGAAGCCAATCATAGTCCTGCCACAACCAACATGGCTGTGTCATTACTGAATATGATTGGTTTGTCCATCTTCACAAGTTTTCTGACCTAACACGCTGGGCTGTCTCGGAAGCTTTTTCGGAACATAACAGATTCTGTATTCGCGAGTTCCGAATACAGGACTCGGATTCGTAGACTCGCTCAGACTCGCTCAGACTCACTCAGACTCGCTGCTGACAGCGGGTATCCGTGAAGCGGTGCGATTGTTTAAACGATTTGGGGAGATTCAAGCTACATAGCGATGTGATATAGCGAGTCTAGTGAGTGAGAATAAGTAAACTCTGACAAAACTAGGATTGCCATTGACTTGCATTGGACTCGTTACTGTGCGAGTAATCGCTGGGAAACTCGCCGAGTACCGAGTCCTGCGAGTCCCTTACTGCTCGCCGAGTAACGAGTCCTAGCGAGTAGCCATCCCTAATGACCACTTTACACGTCGCGATATCGTCGTCCAACTTCGATAAAAAGTCACGTGGTTCGTGCGTTGGCTCCGATATCGTTCGTGCGTTGTGTAGTGTGAATGTGCAATTTGATGCAAGAATGATGTCAAAACGATATCGGGGGAGAAATGAGCAGGCTCTCCAACTGGCCGATATTGGATGGACGATATGGCAGGATCGTGCCATGTGACAGCCCAACAATGATTTAGATCCAGATTGTATGGTTATTGCAGCAAGTCCGTAGGCGTTTCGAATGTTTAATTTTTAAGCCGCCCACCTACGTTGATTGGTGGCTAGGTAGGCAATGGTGATTGGATGTGCGTCGCCAAGTAGCCATTTTTTTTTTGGTTGTTTATTTGGATGCGCACTGCATTATCATTGTCTTTGTGAGCTCCACAATGGTGCGGAAGAAGACATGTATCCAAGCCCAATTACACAGCTCCTGGACTCCTCTAGCAAATAGTTTATGCACCTTTTCACGATGCCACCACCATGTAGTTGAAAATTTTCTAACTGTTTATTTTAAAGTGCCACGTGAAGATAAGAAAGGACTGCTTAATAGCAGCTATCATCTCACAACTCCTCCGACATATATATATTTTTAAAGTATATCCAAAGTGCCTGAAAGCTTCTGGCACTGCATGAGCGATGCAATAGCGTTGTGCTTTGCACATTTCATGACGGCATCGCATGCCCTGGCCTCAGCCACTATGTGTGGGCGACTCCTTTGCGGTCTGACAAGTTAACACCGCACCCACAATCTGCGTCATGACTTCATGACGTCGTCTTTCAGCAGGCACAGCCTTCTAGGCGGAGTCCAGTTCCATGCATAAACATGACGGCGGAGCAGCATTCTGCAGCATGGAGAGAGCCAGAGCTACTACTGCTCTATGATTATCTTGACAGGCTTGACTACTGGTCTGTGTTACCCCACCAGCACCCCCGGCTGCATAAGATGCGCATCGTGCGCAAGATCCAGCGTGCCCTGCTGCAGAACCTACAAGTGGAGCGCTCCACAAAACAAATAATTAAGAAGGTGGCGGACATGAAGTACAAGGCGAGGGACCGCATTGCCGCCATCCATGCCCACATCCAGAATCTGCGTGGTGAGTATGATGTCATTACACATACACACATGTGACATCAGGGCACAATATACCAGATTCAGCCTAACTGAGAATTAACCCTCTATTGTCGGCCATTACTTCTCCTACTAGCATGTTTGTGGTTAAGTAATTGTTGGCAAGTGCTTGTGCCTATCATTCGCAAACATACAGTGTGGCCACAAATAGAACTCCACAAACATAGGCCCCTTCTGTTGGTTTTTAAAACCCTAATCCTCCTTTGCCCAAAAAAAATCTGAAGCTGACATAACCGGCCAGATGCACTAAAATGTGCTCTTGGAGGGAAGGGCATAATGTATGTGACATGTTTGCTACACACAAAAGGCCATTAGGCACACAGCACACTATGTGCATATGTACCCAAAAATGTTAATAAAATGCTCCCTTCTCAACCAACAGATGCTGAGGAACAACAAGAGGGCTTGCCATTGGCCTCACCACCAGCAGCCCAGCCCAGATCACCGCAGCCATCCCCTCACCCCTCCACATCCCCAGCTGACGTGTCCTCAAGGGGCACATCGGCCCCGGAATCCCCATCAGCAGCTCAAGGTGGCTCCCGCCCTAGATCAACGCCAGCCTCCCCGTCCCACCTGAAGGAGCTTCACCAGGGCCATCTCCAGCGGCCCCCTCGGCACCTGCTGCAGCCACATCACATGGGACAGGCTCAGTGGGCTACGGGCAAGAAGGCCAACCCCCAGCACACGCACAATCTGCGTTAGCCTCTATTATGGAGGCGTACTCCCTATCCCCCCCGACTCACCCATTGACCAACATGGTGTCAGTCAGTCTGGTAGGTGTGCAATGCGTACAGCCCTTGTTTGATTGTTTGCCACTATTCCCGCAAATGTTAACAAACACAGACCTAACCTCCCTTTTTTGTGTCTTTTGACTTATTAGTGACAACAGCTGTCGGTTTGGGTTGGCAGATGAGCCAATCACCCTCCCCTGAAAATGGTGCCCCTCCAGTAGTTGGTAAGTAGTGTTTGTTGGCACCCTTAGGGTACCTTTACACGCCGCTACTGGCGGGTGCATACAACCAGCTACTTCACGTGCGGGTCATTCCATGTCAAGTGAACCAATGATTATTACCTCTATATTTTTAATTCTTTTGAGATTTTGTTATTTGATAATAGCATGTCAGACAATGCAAAATGTGAAGAGAAAAATTTTTAAAAAAATTTATTTTTTTTTAAAATGATTTTCAAAGTTCGGAAAAAGTGTGAATTTCGCTGTTGCCTGCCTTTACGTTTCTCCTCATAACTAAGGCTAGGAATAAGATAGAGAGACAAAATAAACACCATTCTACTCAGAACTATACAGGCTTTCACCAGATATGTCACAAGAGGATCTTTGTTAATATTTTACCCATGTGATCGCAAGCGCAAAACTTTAAAACGTATTTCCGAAAAATCGGCGCGCTTTAAATATTTCAAAAACTGCCCATGTGTCTGCTTTGCTCTTAGCCACATCTGTACCAAATTTCAAGTTGGGATCGCAATGGGATCATATTTTAACATATTTTACTATTAATAGCGTCAATGGGTCATTCCATATCAAGTGATCTAAATATGAATATTTTTTTTTACCTGACGTCTTTAGATTTTTTTTTTTTTTTCCTTTATGAAGTACTACTTTAGTTAATTACAAATTAAAAGTTTGGAATTTTTTTCTTCATCAGTTAATTTTTTACAGATTTTTAAAGTTTAAAAAAAGGGTGAATTTTGGCCTGGTACGACTTTAAATTTTTTTATCTCGGGCTAGAAATAAGATAGAGAAACAAAATAAACACCATTATACTCAGAACTGTCCAGGCTTTCACCAGATATGTCACAAGAGTATATTTGTTAATTTTAATTTTTTACCTATGCGAATGCAAACGCAACATTTTGAAACGCATTTCCGAAAAAAACATTTTAATAAAAATTTTCCAAAACTGCCCATGTGTCTTTTATGCTCTTAGCCACATCTGTACCAAATTTCAAGTTGGGATCGTGATGGGATCATATTTTAAAATATTTAACTATGGTTAATCTCATTTTTATTAAATTTTGAAAAAACATATGAAAGACATACATTCAATCTTTTAACAAAATCTTGAGACATATAAAATATACAAAAAGAGAATTCACAAAGTTATTAGTAACTTTAAGATAAGCTGCAAATTTACTTTTGCGCTTATCTCTGGTGCAATATATACTACAATCTAAATATAATTCCAAACACTCAAGTATACAACCTTTCTCAGGGTTTTGAGATGTTCTGATGTCAAGGGGACAAGCAGCCCCAGCAGAATGATTTTTATTACTTGGCCCCTTCTAACAGGTTGACCACGTAAGTGGGTCATTACCCGTTGAGGCCTAGTTGGAATAGTCTATCGACTGGTGTACCAGAAAGGAAGGCCGAAATATTAATGATCTACTCACAGCTCAGAGTTTTCGATACCTGTCTAATGTTCACTAGAATTCTGAAGGTATAGGCGTAGAAAGGAAATACCTAGACTGAATGTATCAGATGGGAAGAAAAGAGAGATAGAAAAGAAGAGAGAGAGAGAAGAGAAACAAAAACCATTAGAAAAAGTTATACTGGGAAAGAAAAGCCACGTAAGAAAAAAAGAAAAAAAGGAGGGGGGGGGGGGACGGGTGAGGTATGGGAAGGAGAAAGGGTACTCATCCCACTGGCTCCCCATCAGCCAGAGGTCGAGCCATATTATCTGTGCTGGAAAAGATACTCCTAAATTCTGCAGAGTCGTGAAAAAGAATCCATTCAACCCAAATCCCTAAGAATTTGTTCCGAGATCCCGACGCATCAGCTGCGAGCTCCTCCATTCGATATGTGTCCATCAATTCTTTGAACCAATCAAGTAGAGATGGAGCCCGGCTTGATTTCCAGAACCTCGGGATCACAGCACGAGCAGCCGAGATGCAAAAGCGGAGAATATCCCTCTTCTGTAGCCCAATAGGACCTGGAAAAATGGATAACATTGCCGATTCTGGGCAGCATTCGGCTTCTTTACCTGTTATCCGGGCGTATGCATTGAAAACCTCAGACCAGAACCGCCGGATTTCCCCACAACTCCACCAAATGTGTATCATTGTACCCTTCTCTTCCCCACAGCGCCAGCAGGTATCAGGGTTCCAGGGAACATGTTCCGGAGTGTCGTCGGGCACAAGTACCATCTAGTGAGCAGCTTATAGCTTCTTTCTTGTGCAGAACAAGCGCTAGCTAGTGAGTGAGTAAATATAAAGCATTTCTGCCAATTAGCTTCTGAAATGCTACACCCCAATTCCCTCTCCCAAGCACGTTGGAAGTAAAGGGTGCCCTGCTCTCTCATGGACCCTAAGGCCTGGTATAGAAATGATATTTTGCGCCTCGGTGGAGCCTCCAGTTGGAATAACCTCTCCAATACGTTGGGCGTCAATCTTACCCTGCAAGAGTGGTCAGCTGAATATAATTATGCTCTGTATTGGAGAAATTCGAATCACTTAAGAGGTCTCGTAGGTTCTTTGAGTTGTAGCTCTGCCATCGGGGGCAAACCACCACTGGACAGAGTCTGTCCTACTCGGGTGTCATCCACAATCCGCCAACATAAAAATCTCTGCCTGTCAAATCTGGGTGGGAAAGATGGGTTGGAAAAAAGGGGAGTCAAAGGGCTAAGTCTGTCGTTTAAGCGGAGGGTTTTCGTCACTAGGTGCCATACCTTCAAGGTGTTTCTGGTCATGTCTGTCAAAGGTACTAGGTCTGTGGAGTCTTTAGGGGAAATCCAAAGCAGGTGTTTCAGCGGAATCCCCAAACCCTCTTGCTCCACCCCTACCCATTTCTTGGAGGACGCATGATAATGCCAATCTAGAGCTCTAACAAGAGAGGAAGCCTCAAAGTACGCTCGTATGTTGGGTAGTCCAACCCCTCCTCTGGTCTCGGGCAAGGATAGGATATTCATTCGCAATCTGGACCTCTTGCCCCCCCAGACAAATCTAAGGATCATAGATTGTATTTTGGAGAGGAAACCTCTATCCAATAGAACAGGAACTGTCTGAAAAGTATATAAGAGTCGGGGCAAGACATCCATCTTGACTACGTTTATTCTCCCGAACCAGGATAGCTTTAATTGTCTATAGGAGGTAAATGCCGATTCCGCGTTAGTCAAAAGGGGTTGATAATTTAAATTGAATATTTGTTTAAGATCTTTTGGTATAAGGACTCCCAAGTACTTAATGGCTTCTACTTTCCATTTAAATGGGAACTGTTTAGATAGATGAGAAACCAATTCTCCAGGCAAAGAAATATTGAGTGCCTCGGTTTTGGAGCAATTCACTTTAAAGTTGCTCAAATGTCCGAACCGTTCAAACTCCATTAAGACCGAAGGGATGGAGACCAGGGGCTGGGAGATGTAAAGTAGCAGGTCATCTGCAAATAAGGCTAATTTGTGATGACTCTGTCCCAGCTTGACCCCATGGACGCATTCATTGGACCTAAGTGCAAAATATTTAACTATTATAGTGTCAATTCAAAAGTCACCAAGAAACAATCAGTCATTTTTTCACAATTGCCCGTCAATAGTTTGAATTTGATATAAAGAAACATAGTCTTGTAACATCTCAAATGAAAGCTGTTACCGTTCTGAGTAAAATGATGCCTCTCCCACTTCATTATCTTATTTCTAGCCTGATATAAAAAAATTTAAAGTCGTACCAGGCCAAAATTCACCCTTTTTTTAAACTTTAAAAATCTGTAAAAAATTAACTGATGAAGAAAAAAATTCCAAACTTTTAATTTGTAATTAACTAAAGTAGTACTTCATAAAGGAAAAAAAAAAAAAAAATCTAAAGACGTCAGGTAAAAAAAAATATTCATATTTAGATCACTTGATATGGAATGACCCATTGACGCTCTTACTAGTAAAATATGTTAAAATATGATCCCATTGCGATCCCAACTTGAAATTTGGTACAGATGTGGCTAAGAGCACAGCAGACACATGGGCAGTTTTTGAAATATTTAAAGCGCGCCGATTTTTCGGAAATGCGTTTTAAAGTTTTGCGCTTGCGATCACATGGGTAAAATATTAACAAATATCCTCTTGTGACATATCTGATGAAAGCCTGGACAGTTCTGAGTAGATTGGTGTTTATTTTGTTTCTCTATCTTATTTCTAGCCCGAGATATGATAGAAAATGTAAAGCCATACCAGGCCAAAATTCGCACTTTTTTAAAACTTTAAAAATCTGTAAAAAATTAACAGATAAAGAAAAAAATTCAAAACTTTTTTTTTGTAATTAGATAAAGTTGTTCTTCAGATAGAAAAATTTTTTTAAAAATCTGAGGACGTCAGGGAAAAAAAATATTCATTTTTGGATCACTTGACATGGAATGACCCGTGCACGAGCACGCACAAACGGTTACAAATGGTAAACGCACCATCTTTACACGCCGCCACAAGGTTCGCTACGCTACGTGTCATCTATCCCCGGATACACCGCCGGGTGCCACAAGTAGCCATCTGTAGCTTAGCCTACCATCTTCACACGCCACCACCACAGGGTAATCTGGGCGGAACAAAGGCAGCAGGTAAAACATATAGGCGTGCCACAGTCCATCACGCCGCGCCCAAACCACAACCATTGGCCAACACAAGAGAGTTCTGATTGGGCACGACGCAAAGGGCGGATGGCGGAGACGTGACGTAGTAGTGGTCGGACTGTGGCACGGAATAAGCGCTTGTGACATGGTGGAGTGTGGCGTATTCAGCTAACAAGATGGTTATGCATCACGCTGGAGCGGTTTACAGTCACATACTTCGTGTGTATTAAAATAGCATTTCTGGACTATGTGTGCGTAGTAGAAATGTTTGCTTTGTCACGAACAGAACGATAAGCACTTGTGACAGCGGCGTGTGGCGATTGCGGTAAGTTGCGTCTGTGCGACACACAGTAGCGGCTTACAACACACAGTCTGTGCGTTTTGTGTAGAAATTGTCCTATGTGTGGTATTGTCTGGATACCAATGTGTGAATACAGCCCCAATGGTGCTCGTATATGTGGTAACACATGTCAATGTCCTTGAGGAGCTCCCAATGCCACATGTCCATGATGTGTGTGACTATGTCCTTAAACCCACCTGACAATATTATTATTGCATCAATGTGCTGTGTGCAGGTGACCCTCTGCCTACACCAAAACAAAAGGGTTATGTACACACATTTGTCACATACACTGTTGGACAAAAACCTTCCCAATAATCATGGCTACCCACACATATTGTCTGCCCATCCCACCCAATAGCTGGCTATGACATCATTGGCCCCTACCAAAACCTAGATCACACTGCCCGCCATCCCCAAGTAATCAGGCTCACACAGAGTATTTTTGATCCAAGGACAAAATATTTATTTAAATTCATCAATCCAGACCTTGGAGGAAAACCATATATCATACACAAAGGAAACACAATGGCCATTCAAACAGCATGATACATTGTTGGAAAAAAAAAAATTGGGATCCCAAAATGAGAACACATGATAACCAGTGCAGCAACCAGAAAACAGAAATAAAACCTAATCTAACTAACTAACTAACTAACTAAAACCTCTGCACATAATGAAAGCACACATAATAACCCAAAACATGGCGCATCAACCCTGCTGTCACCACCATGGCAACCTTTGATCCATCCTCCAGAACCACCCACACTAGATGTGCTGGTTCTGCCAGCTCACTGCACCAGAGCCATTGAAGTAGGAGCAGTAAGCATCTCTACTCTCCCTGGCCTCCTGCTGACAGTGACCATGGCTCTGCGGCTGGAGTGGCGCAACACCATGGTCGTCATCACGCCAAGACCCTGGACGGACCTCCCCTGTTGTGGCGTCTGCATTATCTACAGAACCTCCTGGCGTGTATGATGCTCTATGCCTACGACGCAGGAAGTTATGCAGCACACAGCAGGCCATCACTACCGCGTCAATAGACTCCAGTTTCATATGCAGAGGCGTATGAAAAACCCGGAATCTATTCGCCATTATCTCAAACGCATTTTCAACCACACGGCGGGCCCGGGATAGCCGGTAATTGAAAATGCGTCTTTCAGAAGTAAGGGCCCTCTGGGGATATGGCCGCAGTAGGTGCTCCTGAAGTGCTTCATCCGCCACAAATGTAAAGTTGAGATGTTGGCACGTCTCGTCATTTGAGGGTAAGTTCAGCTCACCAGTCCTTAGTAGTTGTGCCAAGGAGCTGCGTGCGAAAACACCCCCATCTGAGTTGCGGCCGTTCATTCCAACGTCCACGTAGAGGAACTCATAGTTCGCATCCACTAGAGCCATGAGGATTATACTAAAATACCCTTTGTAATTGTAAAACAAAGAGCCCGAGTTGGCGGGTTTAGTAATCCTCACGTGCTTACCATCCAATGCCCTGCCGCAGTTGGGGAAGTTCCACCGGGTTTCAAAGCCTCGGCCTACTTCCATCCATTCTGCGGCTGTTTCTGGCATCTTCATGTAGGATGGCTGCAGAGCACTCCAGATGGCCAAACACGTTTCAGGGATCAGGCGGCTCAGCAGGGGCAGGGAGACACGTGACAAGTATGTGAGGGATGTCATTGACTGCCATGTAGCCAGGAACCGCAAAGTTATAGCCAAACGCTCCGCAGCTGATACCGATGGTCGCATTATAGTGTCCTGACGCGCTATCAGTGGACCAACACGCTCCAAAAGGAAGGTGAAACAGTCCTCGGACATACGCAGATAGTTTCGGTAATCATCGGGATTGTTACGCTCCAGCTCACACAACAGCTGCATGTGGCCCCGGGTCTCCCGACGCCGCAGCCAATCCCGGCTCCACAGCCGCCGCTGTCTGCGACGCATCAACCGGTCATACCGATCCTGAAGCCACATTTGCTCTTCCACCAATGCAAGAGCCACGATAACATTTCGGTCATGGATATTCTGCATCCTCGATATCAGCACCTGTACATTACAAAAGAGAACATCAGTACATACAACAATATGGGGACATGTCAGCATGTAAATCAAGCCACACCTCTTTAGGATGACACACTATAGGCAAGCTGATGTGATCCCTCGTGTGGCCACAAAAGACATCCTGGAAGCCATGCAAGCACAACACCGACTAGTGGGCGCAAACCAAATGGAACATGCACAATGATACTGGCCTCCTATCCATCAACACTTAAGTTAAGGGGATGAAAGTCACACATCTGGACCTATGTGAGTAACAAAGGGACATGTGTCACCACTAAACTCGCATGAACATGTCACTGAATCCATTCAGAACATCATATGTATTTTCCCAATAACAGACAGTCATCCACTACGTACCAGGACACGCCAGGCTGAGTAAGCATACATGTGATAAACCAGATTCAACATGAGTTATCATGGTGGAAAGTGGTTACACATGTGTTTGCACGGGTGATTTCCACATCTGTTCTATGTCTGGTGCGACACACCTCAAAGCCATGTCTGATCCTAGTCCGGTTGGTCCCAGTGTCCGTTGCCCACAGCCTGTATGATCTAATCGATGCAGTCCACATGAGTAACACATTCCTGTCTACAGTCCAGCAGCCATTCTCCTGTATGGTGAATGGAAACAAAAACACCAATGTATCACTGAAAATATGTCACCCCCTATACAAAATGGCAAGTCATATTCAGCACACCACGCTAATGTATACCCCCCACAACTAAAAACCCCTGGTGAGTCCGCTAAAGCAGTCTTTGGCGTCAGGCAAAAAACCATGCGACTGCCCCACCCCACCCGCTGCTAATTCCATGTGTGACCACGAATACTTACTCAATGGCTTTGGCCAGCAAGCGTAACGTCTGCCGGGATGCGCAGCTTTTCAAGGAGCGCCAACCAATCACGATTGAGCGATCCGCACCAGTTAGCTGCCGCTATACCTGCTTGCATGTGTATGATAATGATGTGCCTAATTGTTTGTTCTCTGATTGGTTTAGCTGACTATAAAGCTTTCTGACTACCCACCACACCTTGTCCAGACGTCCATGTGCATTGAGCTACTGGTGTCCTGTGATCCTTCTGTTGCTCTGACGGTGAGTTATCCCACGTGCTTGGTCCTTGACATGCGATTGTACATAACGCAGCTGAGTCTGACACATGCCGCTTAGCCAATGTGTGTATGGAGATGTTGTTTAGTGCTTCTGGTTTAGTTTGTGTTTGGAAATATATATCTGCATGGCTCATTCTCTGTTGGGCAATAGCCATGTAGTCCCTACATTGATGCATCATCATAATATATATATTTGACTGTCGTTATTTAGCACTGCAAAATATCAAGGTGTGGTTGGGCCCTGTTCTCCCCATCCCCATTGATCCCTGCAATGTGGCACAATTGGTGCCGGGGATGGTTGGTTCATGGCCTACAAGTAGGGTGTCCATGGGTGTAGTCCGAGCAAGATGATGATGTGTTTGTCCATGAGCGGGACCATGTGCAGTCATGTCACACAGGCAGCCCTCATTTGAAATATGGTCAACCTTTAACATTGTGGGCAGGCCAAAGATAATATGTTGCACACAATGTGCAGGTGCAGATGTTACCCTGGAGGTATGTTCCCCCACTCCGTGTTTAGGTATGTTTCCAGATGTTTTTTTTTTGCTGAAAACCTTGTTCCTACCATCTGTAGTTGGCCACATATGTCAGGAGCTTAATCTGTGAACACATGTTGAGGCCTTTTGAGCTGTGGCACATGGAGAAAGTTTTGCACAAATGCAAACTAACATGTTGGCAAACAGCCTAATGTTGACAAAAGCAACAACTTGGCTGCCATGTATGTTAATAATTACCTAAGCATGTGTAAATATTTGTATGCCACGTGTACTGACTGTTTGCTTTTGTGTGTTTGTACACACAGATGCCGCGGTGTAGCGTCGAATTTGAGACCCAGCTTCTCACGGAGTATCAGCGACACGAGTGCCTGTGGCGCTCCTCGTTGCCGGAATATCGGAATCACGCAGCGAGGACCGAGGCCTACAGGCCTCTTGTGGCCCTGGCCAATAGGCTGGAGCCAAGGGTAGGCAGGAGGTGGGACCAGGCAATGGTGGCTCTCAAGTTCAAAAATATGCGGGCTTCGTTCATGCGGGCTCACCTCCTATACCAGGGCCGTCGGTCAGGGGCTGGAGCTGAGGAGGTACCATTACCTACCCTATGGTACTATCCGCTCCTCACCTTCATCCTTGGCGAGGGTAGCTCACGTGCAACGCAGTCCAACCCCCCCATTGCTGCGTCCCATGTAGGCCCTGGAGAATCCCCATCTGCGCCACAGGAGGTGGGTAATTGTGTCATGGTGGTGGTCCACAATGGTTGCTTCACATGTGTGCTTGTCTGCATGCTTCACAACCACTCCATTCTGATATTTGGGTCGTGGGCCTGGGAAACCTTGCCTTCATAAGTTTTATGTGTCCGCAGGGCCTTGCCTGCTTTTATCTCAAATCTATCCACAGAGCCCTTGTCCAAATTGGCAATGACACCAACCTATGTTTATGTTTGGGTTATTTAGTTAATCTTGTTAATAGGACTTGGTTTTGTATTCAAGGAGGGACATAGCAACATGTACTAAATGTTGAAGGCACACATGTGTGTTGCCTTTGGCCCATGTGGTGTATTGTTTGTTGTAAGTGGGTTGGCTTTTTTTTATAGTTTGACTCACAACGTCAAGCTGGCCCACATGGCCCTGGCCGGGAATTCAGGCTGCATCAAGGTGGTGTGGTGACATGTCCTTTTTGGTGTAGGGCTCTGTGAATACCACATAATTATGTATTGATCAGAGTACGTGGAATGGTACAGGTGAGTGTACAGGAGATGTACAGGTATTGTGGTCAATGACCATCGGTGTTTCGGTGGGTTGCATTTTGGGTTGGTGTTGTGTTGTGTGTGGTTGTGGTTTTTGGAGGCCTATGGCCAATTTAGAGATATGATGTTTCATTTAGTAATTGTTTTTTTTTTTTTTCTTTTTTCACAGGCCCCTGAGCAGGACGGCTCCATTCCGGAGCAACCTGTCGCTGATGATGCTCAGCCGAGCACATCTGCGGCTGAGCAGGAGGACGGAGCGAGTGATGTGGGTCCAGGCCCAGGTCCCTGCTCCAGCATCCGTCGTAGACGACGTCCTGCACCACCTGACACCGAGTTGGGCACCTGGGCCCGCCGGGTACTGCTGAGTGAACAGCGGACCCACATCTCGAGCTACGCCCTCCACATGAGTGACAGGTTGTCAAGGATGGAGCCGCTCCAACGACAGATCGCTCAGCGGGTCTTCGCCGTTGTCGCTGATGCTGCGGAAGATGGGGCCCTGCAATGGGGATGCCACATCCCATCCCCAGTTCCACACCAAATGTGGCCCCTTTCCCCGGCGGCCCCATCACGCCCCGTGAGAAGACTGGCCCCGAGACGCACACCTAATCCCCCCCCCAACACGTCGTCTTAGATCCGGACGCTCTCGGGCAGGTCGGGGCTGCCATGAGAGGGGGGGAGCCGGCATTGTCGGAGCCAACAGAGGATGAGGAGGAGGGAGTTGGACACTAGTAGCCAATGCAAATAACAGATTCAGTGAATGACGTACTGGACCTCATAAGTAAATGGTGCTACGTAAAGTCTATTTAGAAAACAACGAAAGAACTGACACTGTGTGCCTCTCCATCCACCGTCCTAGGGTATAGATGTACTTTAGCTGCAGCACTATGTAAGATTCATTTGGGTATTCATTACACTCTCCTCACAATGTGAAGATATCATGATTATATTGACTGTGTTTGCATGGATTGTAATTGTGAAACCCGTGTTACTTTTGTTGTGCATTGTACTTCGGCTGCTACTTATACCCTTGGTGGCTTGTTGAATTTTGAGGCACAGAGTGTTTTCTGTCTCCTAACTTGTCTGCACCCTCCTTTTATGTACTTACTGGTTCTGGTTATTGTCTGTTTGTTTTTAAATGTAATAAACTGAAGATTTTTACCTACAACCAAACAATTTCCTATACCCGTTATTTAGGTGCAATATACGCTTCTTTCGTTGTTTTCTAACTAGTAGCCAATGCACTTAATTGGCCGTCTGGACTTTCACATATGGACCACAATGGATGGGTCTTTTTTTTTAATGTTTTTTTGTTTTTTATTTTCTGTGTGCTGATTCGCATTATTTTTTGGTTGTGTTTGTGACCATTTCGTCATGATTACATTTTTTTGTTTGACACAATTGTCTCTTTATTTACGGTGATGAGTTTTGGGGTCAGCGTGGCTGAATGTTTCTGGTCACAACGTAGTTGCCCAATGCATCAAAATATGGGTAAATGGCCTCAGAGCAGGACCACCATATGTCCCTTTCAAATGTGGTTGAACATTCAAAAAGAGGTGTGGTCATATGGGTCACATAGTTACGTAATGGACATCTTGGTGTACAAAACATTTGTGTTGTGACATCAAGGACATACTAAAAGGTTACACACACTTTTTATTTACAACATACATGTGTGTCAGACATTTGACAAAATACACAGAATGCTGTTTACAGCTCGGGGTAGCCAGTCCACATCCCCATGGTCCCAATGTGGGCCAGTAGAGGTAAAGAGGGCAAAGGGGTAGCCAGTCCACACTCCCCATGGTCCCAATGTGGGCCAGAAGAGGTTAAGAGGGCAAAGGGGTAGCCAGTCCACACTCCCCATGGTCCCAATGTGGGCCAGTAGAGGTAAAGAGGGCAAAGGGGTAGCCAGTCCACACTCCCCATGGTCCCAATGTGGGCCAGTAGAGGTAAAGAGGGCAAAGGGGTAGCCAGTCCACACTCCCCATGGTCCCAATGTGGGACACTATAAAGAGCCCAACGGGGGCAAAAAATAAAACAAATAAAAAGCCAACCAGGCAACGTTTGTAATTGTTCAGTCCAACAAGGACAACAGATTTTTGGGCCAGGAAAGCCCATTTAGTTGTGGGTCTTGGGACACCTCATTGGAGGGCACCATGGTGTTGCTGCACGGCAGCCAGCATGGCAGCCAGGCGGCCAAGATCGTGCATGCCACGTCGCATTGCCCGGTGTAGCCGTTGCCCAAACTCATGGTGTGCCCTCACTACGTCCTCCATGGTGGGTACACCTGTATTGTGTTGAAAACAAACAAAATAATCAACATCAAATAGTGCCTATGGTAAATTGGTATGTTCACACAACAAATGTGGTCCTTACCCTGGGGCTAAACCTCCTCCTCAGTATCAGGGGGTGATGGGGAGGCACTGAGACTCCACCCCGCATCTCCAGCACGTTCTCCATCTGCAACAATGGGTGAAGGACATTATTTAATAAATGAGTGCCAATCCAAATTACCCCAAACCACCACACTGCTTACAGTGTGCAGCCCATAGCAGCCAACCAAATCCACTTACCACCATATTCGTCCAAGGCGGCCAGATTTTCAGGTAGAGCCATGGGCTCATCCTGGCCAGCTGGTGATGCCACCTCAGGCTCCAGCCCCGCTGGGTCAGCAGCATCTGCCACGGCCAGACTTGACGGGGAAGGCAGCTCCTCAACCTGAAGGGCTGCTGGGTCTTGCGGCTCCTCCTCATGGCTTGGTGACGCCCTATTCCCTTGTGGGGACGGTGTGGCAGCTGGCTCTTGAGGCGGTGGGGTTGGTGGTCCACCTGCTGCTGGTGCCAAGGGAGCCTCATCAGATGAGTCAGCATCATCTGTAATGGAACAAACAATAATTAATCTGTCAGAAGAATGTTTCAACTCTGAGATGTTGAGACATTTGGATAGTTGGCCTATGTGTTTGCAGTAGTCCAGATATGGGATGAGCTCATGCGTTATGCATGGAGTGTGTGTATGAGGCAGTAGTGTGGTCATTGTGTGGAGAGCATCTAACACTGTGGACTCATCTTTGCCGCAACATAAACATGAGTTTAAGGCAGATGTGTATCCACTCCCTCAATGTTCTGCTGCCTATATTGTACCCCATTGCATGTGTGCCGCCATAGCTCTCACTCTCCTTATAATATGTTTATCAACATATGTGTGCTGCTTTTTTGGCCTTATACATGGGCAAATGTATGTTTGGCCCTCACAACTACTCACCACGCAGCCTGGCAATCCTGGCACGGATGTCAACTATGCGGCCTGGGCATTTGTGCTTCAGGTCAGCAATTTTCTTTTGGACAGCTTTGGCGGTCCTCTCCACCCCCAATTGGTTCAGCAGGGCCCACTGGATGCGCCTAATTGTGGCGCGATTGCGCAGCCTGGGATGCCGGTGGCGACGATTACCCCAGTAATCATACCGGTCACAGTGGTCTATAAGGACCAGTAATTCAGCCATCCCCCACGTAGCAGCGCGGTGTGCGGCCGCCATGGCTGCAAATGCTGTGTGCAGAGGAGGGGCTGGCACCTTGCAGGCAGAATGAAAATGAAACTGACGTCATGACGTCATTACGGCCGCTGACGGGGTCACGCACCCTTAAAAGTCGCCCTACGCGCAGTGACACGGTCGAACCACTTCAGCGGCACCTACAGAACAAGACCCATAGAGCGGTGCGTAACGCAAGGTTGTGCGGTCTGTGCTCAATAATTCATTTCCATGTGGTATGGGAATGCGTGCAATCAGTGCGCGCAGTGCGCGCAGTGACACACCAGAAGCACTTGTACGGCATCTGCAGTACAACGAGCCAGGGCATTCCGTTAACCAAAATGAGCGCTGAGTACACACTAATTCTTTATTATGTGAAGGGAATGTGCACGGTATAGAAGGACAATGGCGCAATGATACTTTTGCCTTACGCAAGTGTGTGTCCGCGTAATTGTACTACTGTATGATCGTGCATACGGCGCGTATCTGTAGTGCTGAAGTGACAGCTCAACCAAGATGGCGCCCTGTGAAGGAAGAGCCAATCGGTATGCAGCATCTTCCACCAATGATCGGTGATGGGGCGCGGTAACCCGGAGTCTGTGTCACGCCACAGCTACATAGCAGGTACATCGCATGGTGTAGAAACAATACTTCTGTTCCTTCTTTACACGCCGATACAGGTTGCTACAATCGCCTGTGTAGCCACCTGTTTCAGAGCACTGCTCGGAAACAGATGCATCTACTACTGGGTGTCTCCTACCGTCTTCACACGCCGCTACTACGGGGTACATTGCCACAACAAGCTACATTTGTAGCATGTAGCTGGTTGTATCCACCCGCCAGTAGCGGCGTGTAAAGGTACCCTTAAACATACTGAACCCACATGTTTGTATTTTGCTTCACTGATGTGTGTGTTCCCACACTCTAGGTGTAAATCTTACCTGGATCTCCTGCAGGCCCACCAAGACACCATATGCAAGCTACAGGAGGCAACAACCCAGCTGGAGTTGGTGGGTGCAATGATGCAACATTTTTTCACACAACAGACAAGCCGTGGCCCTGTTGGCCCACCACAGTGACTAGTTACTACAATTTGTTATGTTGGAATCCAACAATTGCTTTTTTGTCATATTGACGTGTTGTGTTTTGGCATGTTGCCAACATAATTTGTTATTGTGGATCATAATGTGTCCCTCTTGTTTCCCTGAGCAGGCCATTGTTCTGGGTCGTTTTTGCAAGTCGTTGGTTTGACCCAACTTTGTGTATTTTAAAAAATGGTACCACCTTTTTACCTTGAGAAACCAAGTTTGGTGTGTGGCTCGTCCTTTTCCAAAAGGCTGAAAAGATATTAGGAAATCCACCACCACAAACCTTGTGTGTGTTTTCCTGTTTGTCATTTTGTCAAAATGTCAAACACATTGTATTTTGTCCCACGTGTTCCTCCCAAACAAAAAGGGAGCTATCTAAATTGTGGCCTCCCACGCCCAAAGTATTTACCAATGCATAAAGGAAAGTTGTGTATAAGAGCTGTAAAGTGTAGACCATATTTGCCTATATTTTTCTGAAAGATTTGAAATACATGCATTGTATTTGATCTACAGTATATCCACTGTGAGATAGGGATCGGCTATATTCTAAATGACCAGTATGTATCGCACAGGCAGAGGTCTACTGCAATGTAAAACCAGATCATTTTGCTGGGACTTCTAGCTCCACAAATCTTATTTAATGTCTTAAGGGTTGGTTTTACAGGTTAGCAAGAGTGCTGGGCGGGTCTGTCTAACCACATATCTCCCATGTGTGTGTGTCTCATGTAATATAGTGAGACTGCTGCTGGATCACATGGTCTCTGATGTCAGCCAGTTCCTGGAAGTACAGACTTCCTGTTTGAGGAGACCATGTGCATGGAGCTAGTTGTGGCTCTGAGAGGCCAGGAAGCTGCAGAAACAGGTGCCCTTAAACAGAGCAAGTCCTGGTTGGAGATCCCAGTAAGTGCCTTCTTGTATGGCGAGACTCGTAGGATTCAGTCTGTGAAGCTGACAATACTTCTGTCAGGTAACCCCAAGGAAAAGGGATTATGTGAGACTAGGGTCAGACCAGCGTTATTCATTGCATTCAGGGGGCTCGGTCTAAAACTTAAAATTTTTCAGCATTAGCCCAGTGTTACCGGAAGGGTAACACTGCAATAACACTGTCAATGCAATCCTATGGCAGACGGAACCCGAGTGCATTGGAAACGCCGGCATCACACTCCCGAAGTTTGAAATCTCGCGCTTTTTCCAAGCACATCACATGGAAGGAGTATGGTACAACTGCAAAAATACAAAGACATGAATAAATGAGGAAAACTTCACAGGGTATGACTACTTTTTCAAGGCACCTCATCTTTTTATGAGTAATAGTTCTGTTTTTGTGACAGTGTTCCAAATTCCCTGTTTTCTTTCACAGCAGAGAAAATATAAAATATTGTTGAAACTGAAAACACCTGTATTCATGTGTGCATTCTAAGGCTGTATTCATTCTTAAAGGCATCAGGGGACATAGCTATGTGCCCAGGTGTTCGTCACACCCATAAAACTGAAAGGAAGTGAAGAGCTCATGATTGACCACCGATGCATTCACATGGTGCTCTTCACAACCATGACAAAAACTAATGAGCCATGCACACAGTGAACAAATCTGTAAGACATTGTTCACACCACCAAAAGACTGAATCACAAAAAACAGTCAAACAAATGTGCAAAAATACTCTGTTGTAAAAAAAAGAGTAAAAAGCAAGTGCTGCTAAAAAGGTGTAAAAAACAGGGTATTTAGTTGATAAGTTTTTTGCAAAAAATGTATACTAAACCGCTCTACCTCGACAGGGTAACCCACATCAGAGCAGTCCCTATCTCTTGTATTTAAAAACCTGATCATGTGTATTGGTACCTATATGAGCAGGATCCAGACAGGTCCAATCTCTGACATGGACTGGCTGCAGAAAACGGCTTTTTATGTGCAGGGCTCAAAGGGAGGGGTGAGAAACTCCCTTCTCTTGCAGAAACAAGAAACAAACTAGACAAAAACTAATGAGCCATGCACATAGTGAACAAATCTGTAAGACATTGTTCACACTACCAAAAGACTGAATCACAAAAAACAGTCAAACAAATGTGCAAAAATACTCTGTTGTAAAAAAAAACAGTAAAAAGCAAGTGCTGCTATAAAAGTGTAAAAAACAGGGTATTTAGTTGATAAGTTTTTTGCAAAAAATGTATCCTAAGCCACTTTACCTCGACACAACCATGGTTCTCCAGATCAATAGGGGTCCCAATGATTGGAGATCTAGCTATCAGAAAGACATCCCTTATTCCATAGATAGGGGAATACCTCCAAACTGGTATGTGGTTAGTAGAACCACCGCTGCTGTATTCCTGCTGGGGACGGTGACTTGGGGCAGAGTGGATGGTAAGCCATCCTCGGGTAGGGCTGGGGGTCCCCAGGGCAGGTGTAGTGGACATGATGGAGGGGCCTGGTGAGTGATGGTGCTGGGGGCAGTTCACTTAATTTGCTGCTGTAGCTTCTTGCAGCCAGTGTGTAGAGAAAGCAGTCTCCGGCTCTGCAGGTGGAAGTCTCTGCTGTGCTGCTAGAAGTAAACAGTCTCAGGCAGTGATGAAAATGTTTGAATTTCCACACACAGATGAGCTCGCATTGTACTTTACTCAGTCATTAGCAGTAGTTACAACGGGTCAAAGTTCTTTCAGTACAGTTTACAACCTTTTACACTGCTTCGGCAACTCAACTGTGCAGCTCAGGTAGCTTTTCTGTGTTGTTCCCTCAAAGTCCTTTCAGGCCCTTCTCTCAGTATTAACGTAGTACCTCACCCATTGGTTTGGTTTGGTCGTCGCAGATTCACGGGTGAATATATTTCCTTTGCAGTCAGGGTCACCAGTCCTAGTGGGACGACTGTGTTCCTAGTTCGTGGTGGAAAGTTAGGCTGCATCACATAAAGTCTCTGCCCCCCATCGGCGTGTCTCGTGATTAGGGTATAGAATCCCCGGTCACTCCTTCAGTTCTCAGGTGTCGGCCTAGCCCTCCAGTGTCGCAGGTTCAGATATTTCAGCACACCAGGCTTCTTCTCTCAGTCACTGTGCTAAGGGTTCCTCCATGCCACACGGGCCTTTCAGGCTGCCGGGCCCTTGTCCTCCCACCTTCCTTAGCTGTGGGGTCTCCTTCAGTCTTTATCCTTCCCTTCGCTTCCAGGCTGTGAAGTAGGCTTTCTCTCCAGGGGTCTGTGCCTCTCAGGATTCTGCATCTGCAGGGAGCCCAGAACTGTCTGGGAAGTCTCTCTCTGTTCACTCTAACTCTACCTCCTGCTAACTAACTTCTGTCTCTTCCTGCTCCTAGGTTTTGTTTATGTCACTCCACCCACTTTGTCAGTGTCCTCCTACGTTCCACCCACTGTGCTACACCCGCCACCCCTTGCCCAACCTAGAGTCCTAGACTCTAGTCTTTAGTAGGGTCGGTGTTTGTGCGGTGTGGGTGTGTTTTCAACCAGCTTCATTACCTGGCTGCACTTCCCTCTTGTGGCCACCTGGTCGCAGGGGTGCCACATCCTTACAATTAATGAAGATGGTTTTACACCTAAAAGGTCATATGTATACTAGGTTTTAACCCATTGTTTCTCCCCAGGTGTTATCCCCTTTCCCATGTCACTTTCCCCAGTAGGGGTTATTTACAGGTCTCTGGTCCATTTACTAGCATGCTTAGTTTACACAAATAACCCGATTTTAGGAGGGACTACAGGTTTCTTATGGGGTTCAGATCAGGTGAACAAGGGGGCCATGTCATTATTTTTTCTTCTTTTAGACCTTTACTGGTCAGCCACGCTGTGAAGAAGTTGGATGCATGTGATGGAGCATTGTCCTGCATGAAAATCATGTTTTTCTTGAATGATACCGACTTCTACCTGTACCACTGCTTGAAGAAGTTGTCTTCCAGACACTGACAGTAGGTCCGGGAGTTGAGATTCACTCCATCCTCAACCCGAAAAGGTCCCACAAGTTCATCTGTGATGATACCAGCCCTTACCAGTACCCCACCTCCACCTTGCTGGCGTCTGAGTCGGAGTGGAGCTCTCTGCCCTTTACTGATCCAGCCTCTGGCCCATCCATCTGGCCCATCAAGAGTCACTCTCATTTCATCAGTCCATAAAACCTTTGAAAAATCAGTCTTAAGATATTTCTTGGCCCAGTCTTGACGTTTTATCTTATGTTTCTTGTTCAAAGGTGGTCGTTTTTCAGCCTTCCTTAACTTGGCCATGTCCCTGAGTATAGCACACCTTGTGCTTTTTGATACTCCAGTAACGTTGCAGCTCTGAAATATGGCAAAACTGGTGGCAAATGGCATCTTGGCAGCTTCATGCTTGATTTTCCTCAATTCATGGGCAATTATTTTGCGCCTTTTTTGCCGAACACGCTTTTTGCCACCCTGTTGGCTATTTGCCATGAAACGCTGAATTGTTCGGTGATCACGCTTCAAAAGTTTGGCAGTTTAAAGACTGCTGCATCCCTCTGCAAGACATCTCATAATTTTGGACTTTTCAGAGTCTGTCAAATCTCTCTTCTGACCCATTTTGCCTAAGGAAAGGCATTTGCCTAATAATTAAGCACACCTTATATAGGATGTTGATGTCATTACACCACACCCCTCCTCATTATAGAGATGCACATCACCTGATTTACTTAATTGGTAGTTGGCTGTCAAGCCTACACAGCGAGCAGTAGGACAACATGTATAAAAAGTATCATGTGATCAAAATACTCATTTGCCTAATAATTCTGCACACAGTGTATATGAAATGTGAAAGTCTTGGAAGACTTGGTAATAGTGAAATCATGAAAGCCAAAGAATTATTTTTATAACTGTAATCCGTTTGTTCCCAATTCTATGCTGTGGTACATCAGGAGGATACACACTAGTCACTGCAAACAAAACCCAATTATTACTAAAAATGATATGCCATATATGTGAAATAATGATAGAAGTAATTACTTTTTTATGTTAAATTTGTTAAATTTGTTTGCTCACCATACCCTAAACTTCCATGAAGATATTAATGTCATCGGTAAAGCACTGAAGTCTTATACACTACAGCCCATGATAACGCAATGGGTAGCACCATGGGGTACTTGTTTTCCCCAGGAAGCTTATTCAAAGAGTATTTGAAGTGGATTTTTTAGTACAACTTGCTTAAAATCCAAACTCATTGTGAACATACAATTAAAGAACCACTCCCATCAAAGATTATATCGTCTTAATATATTGCAGTCATTATATTATATAGCACTGTGTACTTACAATTGGTCATTTTGCCTTTCAGCCCAGTTAATTCTTTTCTTTTCTCTGCTCTGTGTAGAAATAGGAAGTCACTTTTCCCTGCATATGTCATTCCCATTTCTGCGATAATGTCTCCCGTTACTCACCTTTATGCAACCTGCGATGCTCTCAAGATCTCTTTCTCTACTCCCCTCTTATATATTCTTCCCACAACCACATACAATACTTCTCCCATGCATCCCCCAAACTCTGGAACTCTCTGCCCCAACACATCAGACTCTCACCTACCGTGGAAACCTTCAAAAAGAAACTGAAGACCCACCTCTTCTGTCAAGCCTACAATTTGCAGTGAGCCTCAGTCTACCAAACTGCCGCATGACCAGCTCTACCCACGCCTGTTGTATCCTCACCCATTCCCTTGTAGACTGTGAGCCCTCGTGGGCAGGGTCCTCTCCCCTTCTCTACCTGTCTGTGCCTTGTATTGTTCATGAATATTGTTCTTGTCTATTTATACCCTTTTCACATGTAAAGCGCCATGGGATAAATGGCGCTATAACAATAAATCATAATAAAACTAATTCCCCACTTCAGCTCCTGACCCAGCTGCTCCCCTCCTGCCATTGACATTTGCAGTAATGGCTTATCCAAGGAAAAGAGACTTCCTGTTTCTACATGGAACTTTGAAGGATTCATGTAGTGAGTTTTTAATCACCTGATGTCATAGACCCAATGAAAAAGAAAGATTAACTGGGTAGACAGGCAAAATGAGCAGCTGTAAGTTCACAGTGCTATATAACATGACGACTGCAATTTATTATGTTTTTTGCTTCCAGGAATGTGTGCACTCCTGATGATTGACAGTTTGGACCAGCAATATAGTTGAGTTGCCATACTGAAGGGGAGAAGGAGGATCATCATCTCCTTCAACCTGGGCGACCCAGGGCACAGACCGGTGCCCGGTGCTGCGGAGGATCACTCCTGAGGAACCCGCCGACGAGAACTATGGTGGGGGAAACGCGTAGAGTGAAGTACGCGGCATCATCATGCTAAGCTAAGTGACTACTGGCTAGCTATATTGGGTACTACACCCCTGCCTTACAGGTGCCCTCAGTGGCACGGTTGTGTGTCTTACATGTCCTACATGCTATGGTCTGGGCCAGGTTTTGGTCTCTAACAGTGTTTTTATGTACATATCTTATGGGTGTGTGTTGGTTATAGGTAAAGTGTGACATATATCTCATCTGAGATTTGGTTTATTGCCAACCATTGTTGGTATTGGAAAATAGGTCACCACACTAACACGCCTCTATACACACACCCTGTGATAGAGGGGATCCCTATCACAAGAAACAGATTTTTTGTACAAACACGTCCTATGTGGCTTTTTCCACTGAGTAACGGGGATTGACCCGGACTCTGCTAGTAGGACTTCTTTTTGCACTTCCATGACACATATACGAGACAAACAGGTCTTTAGGTTAGTGTGAAATTGTGAGACCCATAACCCCTCACCCTAGTGTGCAATCAGGGTTAGGAGGGGCAGTCGCCGTGGTATGGGGACACCAGCACGAATTTTACGTGTCTAAAACTCCATTGCAAGGCAGGGTGAGACAGGGAGAGTATAGGGACAGCGTTCCCACCCCCCTAGATCCCCTTGGTAAGGTTTGGATTGCATAAACCGCATCACAGGAACTATAGGTTTCTTTTTAACAAAATCAAATAAAAGTTATATTTTAGAAATTAATCCTCTTTGATATATGACCAGCTCTACCCACACCTGTTGTATCCTCACCCATTCCCTTGTAGACTGTGAGCCCTCGTGGGCAGGGTCCTCTCCCTTCTCTACCTGTCTGTGCCTTGTATTGTTCATGAATATTGTTCTTGTCTATTTATACCGTTTTCACATGTAAAGCGCCATGGGATAAATGGTGCTATAACAATAAATCATAATAAAAATAATTCCCCACTTCAGCTCCTGACCCAGCTGCTCCCCTCCTGCCATTGACATTTGCAGTAATGACTTATCCAAGGAAAAGAGACTTCCTGTTTCTACATGGAACTTTGAAGGATTCATGTAGTGAGTTTTTAATCACCTGATGTCATAGACCCAATGAAAAAGAAAGATTAACTGGGTAGACAGGCAAAATGAGCAGCTGTAAGTTCACAGTGCTATATACCATGACAACTGCAATTTATTAAGTTTTTTGCTTCCAGGAATGTGTGCACTCCTGATGATTGACAGTTTGGACCAGCAATATAGTTGAGTTGCTAGACCCAACATACTTTCTTCAATGCTGTTACCAGATGTAGCTTTGGCCCTGTAGCATTACATAGACTGGTAATAAAATGTTAAATCGCTCCATTTTTGTTAACAGAGAAGATTCTTAAAATGAAATAATCTCTAAAGTCACTATATTTTCCAAGCACTTTGCAATTTTTTGAATATGGTTACAGACCTAGCGCTTGCCTTCACACTTACTTAAGGTAGGGAAGACTTTAAACTAAATGTATGATATCTTAAAACTGTTTATTACAAAGATCAAAAACATGATTTAAAAATGAGTACATAAAAATATATTAGATTCTGAAAATAAAATAAAAACTGTGCTAGCAGTTTGTGTTCAGATATGCCGTGTAGTGTCCTGGCAGTATAAGGGTAAGTGCACACTTACCGGCGGGTTGGTCGGCGGCGGCTGGGCGGAACCCGCCAGGAAGCTCCGGCGCCGTCCACAGGCTTCTTGGCGGGTATGTGCGGCGGGAGTCGGCCGGGTGACGGGCGGTAGCCGGCGGTTGCACAGCGGCTTCTCGGCGGCGATTCTGCAGCGGCTGGAAGCAGCACATGATTCTGCTTGCAGCCGCTGCAGAACCGGCCGTTTTATAGAACAAGCTCATTCTTTGCTAACCCGCTGGGAAACCTGCGGGTTAGCAACGGATGAGGCTGTGTAAACCGCCGGTGTGTGCACAGCCTTGGTCGGTTTACATTGGTTTTAATGTTAATCCAAACGCCGGTTTGGATTAACATAAATTTACATAAAACTAATGTAAACAAACCGGCGGTTTACACAGGTAAACCGCCCAAAACCCGGCAAGCGCGCACATAGCCTTAGGTGCCTTCTATTAGTGCTTCTGAATAGTGGTGCGATAGATGATTGTCGCTAGTTCCACTGCAATCTGCACGACCTCCTCATTTGCTGTGAAAAATAGAGGAACTGTGTTACTGGACTAAACCGGTCCACCTCACTAAAACTAGTGCTATTTACAGTATTGTTCTCACCGGTTGCTGTGCTGTATGATATATGTATTTCCAGCTTGTTCGTTCCTCCTTCCTGATTCCCTTCTCCCCTGGAGGTGTGATTCCCTCTATAAGACGGTAGTATATATACTGAGGGGGTTACAAAAACAAAATTATCACTAATCTCCCATTTAATATTAATCTTGCTTAAAAATGAAGATGCTCACCCAATAACTTGGTATGGTGGGTAGGTCTTCTTAAAGTTCGTTGTATGTTTTTCCTGCTAGAGAATGAATATGTGTATAGGCTGTCATGCGTATAATCAGTGTGCCAAAAGGGTAATGATTGCAGATCTTGTTTAGATTGCTAGTCCTATATACACATAAATAATCTCCCTTGTTCTGATGTGTGTACTTACTATTTGTAGATGGTAATGGGTGCTCGCATCTGTCATGGGGCGGTTTCCCAAGCTGTCTGGTCTGTTGTGTTGGCTCGTCTGCACCAGAGCACAGGCAGGCACTACTGCGGCTGACAGTGTGCACCTGGCTTGCTGATAGATGATGTTGCAGGAACTGGTCACAGTGAGCTCAGCACAGTCTCTGGCTTCTTGTGATGGGACAACTTGTCTGTCTATCAGTCAGGCAGTCTTAGCACAGTCTGGGCAGAGGGAATCACACCTCCAGGGGAGAAGGGAATCAGGAAGGAGGAACGAACAAGCTGGAAATACATATATCATACAGCACAGCAACCGGTGAGAACAATACTGTAAACAGCACTAGTTTTAGTGAGGTGGACCGGTTTAGTCCAGTAACACAGTTCCTCTATTTTTCACAGCAAATGAGGAGGTCGTGCAGATTGCAGTGGAACTAGCGACAATCATCTATCGCACCACTATTCAGAAGCACTAATAGAAGGCACCTTATACTGCCAGGACGCTACACGGCATATCTGAACACAAACAGAATCTAATATATTTTTATGTACTCATTTTTAAATCATGTTTTTGATCTTTGTAATAAACAGTTTTAAGATATCATACATTTAGTTTAAAGTCTTCCCTACCTTAAGTATGTGTGAAGGCAAGCGCTAGGTCTGTAACCATATTCAGCTAGTTACCCTGTACCATAGAGATTGGAAGCACAGCAATCTCAGAGACCTTTCAGCTGCTGCCTAATTAAGCCCTGCTTATGTTAATGCAAGCTCCAGTGACCCCACTACACTTTGCAATTTTTACCTACAGTCAAGCCCTTTAAAGGGATCCTGTCACCCCCAAAACACCTTTAAACCTATTAAAACCTGTCCCTAGAGCATATTAACACTTTCCCTACACTCCTTTTAGCTCCTAAATGCACAGAGTCAAAGTGAATATAAACGTTTTATAAGTACCTCATTACTGATGATAATGAGTGACTATGCTATCCATAGTCACTCATTCAGGCTGCCCCTCTTCATACTATGACGCCTCCATAGGCGTGATCTTCATGAGAGATTCAAATTGCCGCCTCCCTGCGCGCCTCCCCGCTGTGGCTTGTGTCGGCCGGGCTTCAGCGTGGGGCTGTATGACGTGATCCGCGTCATTTCCGGCGCCGGGTGACGTATACAGCCGCGCCGCTCTGTCAGCTTCAAAATGCGCACTGCGCATGCGCATGCGCATGCGCAGTGCGGGACTTGAAGCCAACAGCGGCGCCGGTGTAAATACGTCACCCGGCGCCGGGAATGACGCTAATCGCGTCATACAGCCCCACGCTGAAGCCCGGCCGACACAAGCCACAGCGGGGAGGCGCGCAGGGAGGCGGCAATTTGAATCTCTCATGAAGATCACGCCTATGGAGGCGTCATAGTATGAAGAGGGGCAGCCTGAATGAGTGACTATGAATAGCATAGTCACTCATTATCATCAGTAATGAGGTACTTATAAAACGTTTATATTCACTTTGACTCTGTGCATTTAGGAGCTAAAAGGAGTGTAGGGAAAGTGTTAATATGCTCTAGGGACAGGTTTTAATAGGTTTAAAGGTGTTTTGGGGGTGACAGGATCCTTTTAACCCCTTCACCGCCAATTTTTCGTTTTATGTTTTTGTGTTTACTCCCCTGCTTCCAAGAGCCATAACTTTTTTATTTTTCCTTCAATATAGACATATGAGGGCTTGTATTTTGTGTGACGAGTTGTACTTTCAGATGAAATCATTATTTTACCATATAGTGTACATGGAACGGGGGAAAAAAACTCCAAGTGCGATGAATTGCAAAAAAAGTGAAATTTCATGTTTGCTTTTTGTTTTTTTTATTCACCATGTTCACTATATGGTAAAACTAACGTGTCGGTATAGTGCCTCAGGTCGGTTCAAGTCCGTAGACACCAAACATGTATACTTTTACTGGTATCTAAGTGGTGGAAAAAAATTCTGAAATTGGAAAAAAAAAAGAATTGCACTTTTTGCGCCATGTTCTGCGACCTGTAATGCTTTCATTTTTCAGGATCTGGGGTTTTGTGATGGCTTATTTTTTGCATATTGAGCTGACGTTACTAATTATACCATTTTTGGGTGGATGTGCTCTTTTGATCGCCCATTATTGCATTTTATTACAATGTGGCGGCGACCAAAAAATGTAATTTTGCCGTTTGGACCTTTTTTCCGTTACACAGTTCACAGATCTGATTAATAGATTTTATATCTTGATAGATCGGGCATTTCTGAATGCGGCGATACCAAATATGTGTATTTTTGTAATGCTTGTATTTTGAATATGGGAAAGGGGGGTGATTTGAACTTTAGTTTTTTTGTTTTTTTCAATATTTTTAAAAACTTTATTTTTTAAATTCTTTATTTTAAACAGCCCCATATGGTGCCACAGTGCTGCAGTGGCTGACTGCTTGTGGCATGTCCCGATGAGCTACAGCACATCGGGACATAGCATTCTGGTTCACTTTCAGTGGTAAGCAGCGCCAATTGTATAATTAGAAACATGAGCTCAAGCCGTCACACAGCCCCAAATCCGGAAAAATATGACCACTTACGGGTCACAGAAAATGACGCCAAAAGCCAAAATCTTTTTGTTTTACAAATTTATGAATTTTTGTCTACCACTTAGATAAAAGTAAAACGATACATGTTTGGTATCTATGATCTCGTACCAACCCAAGGCATCATACTGATACGTAGGTTTTACCATATAGTGAACATGGTGAATGAAAACAAAAACAACAATGTGGAATTTCACTTTTTGAGCCATTTCACCGCACTGGGACTTTTTTTCCTGCTTTCCAGTGCACTATATAGTAAAATGAATGATGTTATTAATAAGTACAACTTGTCTCGCAAAAAACAAGTCCTCATGTCTATTTTGACGGAAAAGTAAAAATGTTATGGCTCTTGGAAGAAGGGGAGGAAAAAATGAAAATGGAAGACCTCCCGGGAGTGAAGGGGTGAAGCTGGTTTGGCATGGCTTTATAATGCTGGACTGACACCTATTTCTGGAGTAGTTGGGAGGATCTGATTACGTTACTCAACGTTGCTGTGAATTCTGGCAAAACACAGCTGTGTGTATGAAATGGACTTACCCCTAAAGCTTCAGGTTCTCCCCTGTAAAATGTAACAACCTCTCTGGGCATTCTGGCTGGAGCATCGCATGTATGTTCTTCTTCAGGTCCAATTCCTTGACCATTTTGTGGTCTCACCTGAGAGATCACCACAACCCCTCCAGCTTCTGGTACCACTGTAGACATGAGTCTTAAAATGTAAAAAAGTGACATAATTTCAGTGTTATGTATGAATTTTTTATTTTTTTTTAATCTACAACAAATGAGAACTTAAAGAGAACCTGACAATTTTAGTTCATCCTTGCAATCCCCATGACACAATGTTGCCTCACATTCTTATTTGTAAGACTCTGGATTGTGCCATAACCCTTCTACACCTCCTAGAAATGTAGGAATAAACTGATAAAAGAATGTCATAAGCCCACAAAAAAGAGCAAATCTAGGATAAAGGTGCACACCAGATTATGACATGAAAAGGCAAAATGAAAAAAGCAAAAATACTGAATGAATGAAAGAAAGAAAGAAAGAAATGAATAATCTCTCTACTGTGTGATATAGTACAAACTGAAATCTTGTGTTCTAATTATAAACTGTACAGATGAAAAATTTACTTTGCTCAAGCCCTTGTTGGAGCACTAGTTTAAAGGGAATCTGTCAGGTCAAAAATCCATTTGTAACTTATAAAATTTTCCATGTTCTCTCTCGAAGCTCCCTCTATCTATTCATGTATTTCTATTATTTATACTTCCCTACTATCCTGTGTAAACTTCAAAATAAAAAAATCATTCCATCTGTCAATCAGAGTGAATGATCACTTGCTTCTCTGCTGCCCACTCCCCAAGGAATTAATATTTATGCAGCACTGCACTGCCCTCCTCTGGTCTGTATGCTATGTGACTGTGGTCGGCTCTCTAGGCGCAGGGACTCATTGCAGACAGAGAATAAAAGAGGGGGGAGGAGGTGTATTCTCTTAGCAGATGCACATCTGACATGCTGCCTGCTGGGAGTGCAAGTGCTTATAGCAAGAGAACTACAAAGAGTACAGTAATGATTTTTACATATTGTGAAAGGTCTACCTGAACACTATTCAAGGGTACTATTAGTATCATACTGAAAAATAACCCGACAGAGTCCCTTTAAGTGTGGCATGTGCAGGTTCTCCTTCCCTTAAATGAGATGAATGAATTGATTTGCCAGAACATGTCCAACAAAAGTGCTTCCTACCGAGACTACTAATCAGAAAAGATGTTGGGGTGCCAGTGCATAGACAACGTCTCAGAATGCTCCCATCTGAGAATCATGGAATACTGAAACTGAAATGTGCAGTGTTTCTGCATCAAAATTCTGAGAATATCTTTTGCACTTATCTATGCATTTTTATGTGCTTTTTTCCTGTGCAAATATAACAAAAGATGCACAACAATGTCATTTAGTAAAGAAAAATTATCCAGCACTTGCAAAAAAGAAAACTATTTTTATTATAGCAACAGTAAGGGTACCGTCACACCTGGCGATGGCACCGCCGATTTCTAAGGCGATGTAGGGGCGTGGCCTATCGGCGCCGATATCGCCCCTGCATCACCTAATGTAAAGGGGCAATGTCAGTGCTACATATTGCCTCTGAGTGGTCGCCTGGTTTCACATCAGTGCTCTGAAGCCAGGCGAGCCATAGGCTCCCATGTTACAGCATCGCCGCTGGGGATTTTAGACACCCAATTGGCGATGCCGCCTGTCAGATCGCCGGTGCGTCGCCGCATGTAAACATGCGACGGCGACGCTGGCGGGACGCCAGAAACGTGCGCGCTCCTGCCCGTCGCCACCAATATCTCTGGCGACGTCACCTGGTGTAACGGGCCCCTTAGGGTTAAAAAAAAACCTTCCCTACATATTTCAAGCTTTACCTGCTCTTAATCATATTGGTATGCTCTAGAAATGGAAGGTATTCTGCCACCGATGCACCTATCTATGTGAGATGTGTCTGAGGGATGTGAACACAGACCTCTGTACAAGCACTGGTTGATAGTTCACTAACTACCCTCTTGCTCGATGTGTGACCAGCTGCACGTGGTGACTCCAGGAAGGATGATGCAGTGGTTCTATTTTAACATATTCACAGTACCTTGATAAGATGAGGTACACATGTCAGGGAGATGATGGGATAAAAGAGAGATGCAAAATGGAGGACAGGTAACAAGATAATCCTCCATTCAGTCCTGCAGCACACGCTGCCAAGATGGCAGTGATACAGCAAGAATAATGTGAGGAAACAAGATAGGAGGATTTAGAAAGAGAAGCATAATGGGAAAATCACAATACAATGCATGGAAAGACATATTATAACAATGGCCAGTAGTTGGCAGCAAACTACAACAATACTGTACACTATACTATCTCTATAGAATAATAATATAAGTCCTTCTTTTAAGGGAATGGCTACACAGCACAGAAGGTTAAAAAATTGAAAGCCTTTGCCTATGCGTTTCAATCATTAACTGTGCAGATGCTCTCCATACGCAACATGGTGTCCGCTAACAATTCCAATTGTTAGCGGACACCATGTCGCATATGGAGAGCCCCTGTGTGCCTAAACATTGGAGCTCCCCCACAAGTGACCCCATTTTGGAAACTAGACCCCCAGGGAACTTATTTAGATGGATAGTGAGCATATTGACCCCCCAGGTGCTTCACAAATTAATGGAAAAAATTTTTTTTGCGGAAAACAAGTACTTTTTCATTTTTACAGATCAATTTATGAAGCACCTGGGGGTTCAAAGTGCTCACTATGCATCTAGATACGTTCCCTGGAGGGTCTAGTTTCCAAAATGGGGTCACTTGTGGGGGAGCCACAATGTTTAGGCACACAGGGGCTCACCAAACGTGACATGGTGTCCGCTAACCAGTGGCGTAGCAACGGTTTGTGGCGCCCGGGGCGGTCGAAAAATTTTCCGCCCCTTTGGAAGTTGATAATCCGGAAGTATACATAGTATACACTGTCTGCCCCTATATACAGCATATAACTACTATACTAAAACACAAAGAGAAGGGGCGCAATTGGGGGGTAAGTATTGGGCCAAATGGCCACTCACCTATTGGGGTTGTCACTGTGCACCGCCACCTCTGCACAACCCCAGTGTATGGCAACAAGCAGGACTCAAGGAGGGCCTGGGGCCGGAGCAATTTTTGCCGCTGTACTGTGGAGTTCATAGTGTAATAAAAATGCAAAAAACTTTATTCTTAATATTATGTCACAATACCGGGATCTGAGGATCTTCTATTTCGAGGTCAGGGGCTCTCTGATGCCGTGTTGCTGTCTGCCTCGCTGTCGTCCTCTTTTGACACTGCAGTGCGGTGGATAAGAGAGCATTAACTGGTTAATAACGAGAAGTATGGAGTGTACTAACTGAGCCATAAACCCTCCCCATACCAGTAGGATTACTATATGGATTTTAGTATTAGGGTACGGACACACTGGCGTGAAACTCTGATGAGTGCGATGTGTGATTTTCTCGCATTGCAATCAATCTCTGAGAGCACATTGGCGAGTGTCGGACGCTTTTTTCTTATCCAGATTCAGGATGAGAAAAAAGTTGCAACATGCTGCGACAGTATGCGATTCCCGCACGAGACTTTGCCTATGCATTTCAATCATTAACTGCTCCATCATATTGGTTTGCTCTGAAAATGGAAGGTTAAAAATTTGAAAGTTTTTGCCTACACATTTTTAGTATTAACTGCTCTTGATCATAGCTATGATTAAGATCAGTAAATACTCGAAACGTGTAGGTAAGTATTAACATTTTTTTCAACCTTCCATTTTTAGAGCATACCAATATGATGAAGAGCTGTTAAAGCTTAAAGGGAACCTGTCACCTAATCTATGGCCCCTAAACTATCACTACCTGCCCCTACAGACCCTAACTAGCTCCCTAACCATCCCTGCCTGTCCTAATAGGGCTTTATATAAGGTGAAATAAACACTTTATAAACTTACATGATCAGTGGCAGTGGGGCATTCCTGACAGTAGGGCGGGGTCCTCAGAGCCGCGCTCCCCCGCCTCGCTCCCTTCCTAACGCCCTAATGGGCGGCATTGTGGATTTGAAGAGCGGGGGAGCCCAGTGGAATCATCCCGCCCCGCTCTTTATGACGCGGACCGGAAACCGCGTCATTTCCGGTCCACGCATGCCCAGTGCGGTGGATGAAGCCGACGCGAGTCCCGGCGTCGCTAAGCAACGATCGGGAGCGTCTTCTGAAGGTGAGTATCGGCGGACCCCCACCTCCCAAAACTGCACATATATATGTGTGTGTAATCCACATGTATATATGGATTACACACACATATATATATATATTCACTTTGACTAGGCACATTTCATATGTGCATCTATATATTATATATAGATGCACATATATATATAGTTAGATTATATATATGTGTGCATGTGTATATATATATATATATATATATATATATATATATATATATGTGTGTACATATATATATATATATATATATATATATATTTATATATATATAATATATGCACACACACGCAAAAAAAATAATATATAGATATAGTGTTAGAGTATATATATATATTTGCATGTATATGTGCACATACTTATATATATATATATATATATATATATATATATGTATATATAATCTATGTATGTGCACATATACATGCAAATATATATATATACTCTAACACTATATCTATATATTACTTTTTTGTGTGTGTGTGCATATATATATATATATATATATATATATATATATGTATGTAACTATATATACACATATATATATATGTGTGTATATATGGTTAGATAGATTTTATATACATATATATATATATATATATATATATATATATATATATATATACGGAAATATATAGTAAATTACACATATTATGCATATGTGTGTAAATGTATATACATATACATATATGTGGATACTAAGACATATAAATATATATGTATATGTGTGCATATGAATATATACACACGTGTATACATATGATTAGCCACATATATACATAATGTGTGTATATAGTAATATATATCTGTATCTATAGATATGTATATATACACATGTATATATATCTATATGCACAGAAATACATACATATATATATATATATATATATATATATATATATATACACACACACACAGATACACACACATTCTTATACACACATACATATACGTGTGTATGTATATATATATATGTATAAATACATAGCTGTGTATACAGACATACATATCAGTATACACACATTATCTATGTATATGTGTGCATGTATATATATATATATACTTGTGTGTGTGTATATACAAACATATATATATATATATATATATATATTTTGTAGAGAGAGAGACTGAGGGTGAGAGGGTCTGTGAGTTTTGTGTAACGCTGTGACTTGGGTGACGCAGTAAACTTCACATGAGGTCAGAGTTAATCCTCGTCACTCTATCTGACCTCAGGTGATCTACACTGATGTCACCCTGTTCACATCGGTAACAGAAAACTCACTCAATGGGGGTCACGCTGTGAAGTGGGAAGTTTCACATGAGGTCAGAGAAACACATTGCTTTATCCGACCTCAGGTGACACAGACCATGAATGCTTCACTGCACGAGCCTTCAAATATAATTTTTAGGGAATCTTCACTAACGGACGGACCTCTACCAGGATCCTGGATGGGTATGTGGGAGTAATAAAGATGGAGTCAAAATACGTGTTTGTGTTTTTTGTTGTAATAAAAAATTTTTTCTCGGTGTTGTGTCTTCTTTACTACTAAATAGAGATTCATAATGGCCGTGTCTAACATTGGCGCGACATTATAAATCTCGGGCTTAGTGCCAGCTGCTAAAATAAAGGTGGCATTAACCCCTTATTACCCAGTCTGCCACCGCCACAGGGCAGCTGGAAGAGCTGGGTACAGCTCCAGAATATTGCGCTTCTATAAAAGCGCAATATTCTGGGGCGGCTGCGAGCTGCAATTCTCAGCGGGGGAGGCCCAGAACGCTTGGGCCTCCCTACGCTGGGGATTCCAGCTCTCAGCTGCCTAGTTGTACCTGGCTGGCAAAGAAAAATGCAGCGAAGCCCCATGCCGTTTTTTTTCTTGCCAGCCAGGTACACCTAGGTAGTTGGGGGTGGATGGCAGCTCCCAGCTGCCTAGTTGTACCTGGCTGGCAAAGAAAAATGCGGCGAAGCCCCACGCCGTTTTTTTTCTTGCCAGCCAGGTACACCTAGGTAGTTGGGGGTGGATGGCAGCTCCCAGCTGCCTAGTTGTACCTGGCTGGCAAAGAAAAAATGCGGCGAAGCCACACGCCGTTTTTTTCTTTGACAGCCAGGTAGACTTAGACAGCTGTAGGCTGCCATCCACCCCAACTACCTAGGTGTACCTGGCTGGCAAGAAAAAAAGCGGCGTGGCGCTTCGCCACATTTTTCTTTGCCAGCCAGGTACAACTAAGCAGCAGCGAGCTGCCATCCACCCCCAACTACCTAGGTGTACCTGGCTGGCAAGAAAAAAAGCGGCGTGGCGCTTCGCCACATTTTTCTTTGCCAGCCAGGTACAACTAAGCAGCAGCGAGCTGCCATCCACCCCCAACTACCTAGGTGTACCTGGCTGGCAAGAAAAAAAACGGCGTGGGGCTTCGCCGCATTTTTCTTTGCCAGCCAGGTACAACTAGGCAGCTGAGGGCTGGAATCCCCAGCGTAGGGAGGCCCAAGCGTTCTGGGCCTCCCCCGCTGAGAATTGCAGCTCGCAGCCGCCCCAGAATATTGCGCTTTTATAGAAGCGCAATATTCTGGAGCTGTACCCAGCTCTTCCAGCTGCCCTGTGGCGGTGGCAGACTGGGTAATAAGGGGTTAATGCCACCTTTATTTTAGCAGCTGGCACTAAGCCCGAGATTTATAATGTCGCGCCAATGTTAGACACGGCCATTATGAATCTCTATTTAGTAGTAAAGAAGACACAACACCGAGAAAAAATTTTTTATTACAACAAAAAACACAAACACGTATTTTGACTCCATCTTTATTACTCCCACATACCCATCCAGGATCCTGGTAGAGGTCCATCCGTTAGTGAAGATTCCCTAAAAATTATATTTGAAGGCTCGTGCAGTGAAGCATTCATGGTCTGTGTCACCTGAGGTCGGATAAAGCAATGTGTTTCTCTGACCTCATGTGAAACTTCCCACTTCACAGCGTGACCCCCATTGAGTGAGTTTTCTGTTACCGATGTGAACAGGGTGACATCAGTGTAGATCACCTGAGGTCAGATAGAGTGACGAGGATTAACTCTGACCTCAGGTGAAGTTTACTGCGTCACCCAAGTCACAGCGTTACACAAAACTCACAGACCCTCTCACCCTCAGTCTCTCTCTCTACAAAATATATTAATATATATATATATATATATATATATATATATATGTTTGTATATACACATATACACACACACAAGTATATTATATATATACATGCACACATATACATAGATAATGTGTGTATACTGATATGTATGTCTGTATACACAGCTATGTATTTATACATATATATATATACATACACACGTATATGTATGTGTGTATAAGAATGTGTGTGTATCTGTGTGTGTGTGTATATATATATATATATATATATATATATATATATATATATATATATATGTATGTATGTATTTCTGTGCATATAGATATATATACATGTGTATATATACATATCTATAGATACAGATATATATTACTATATACACACATTATGTATATATGTGGCTAATCATATGTATACACGTGTGTTTCATATGCACACATATACATATATATTTATATGTCTTAGTATCCACATATATGTATATGTATATAATTTACACACATATGCATAATATGTGTAATTTACTATATATTTCCGTATATATATTACTATATATATATATATATATATATATATTAAAATCTATCTAACCATATATACACACATATATATATTATGTGTATATATAGTTACATAATACAGTTAGGGCCAGAAATATTTGGACAGTGACACAAGTTTTGTTATTTTAGCTGTTTACAAAAACATGTTCAGAAATACAATTATATATATAATATGGGCTGAAATTGTACACTCCCAGCTGCAATATGACAGTTTCCACATCCAAATCGGAGAAAGGGTTTAGGAATCATAGCTCTGTAATGCATAGCCTCCTCTTTTTCAAGGGATCAAAAGTAATTGGACAATGGACTCTAAGGGCTGCAATTAACTCTGAAGGCGTCTCCCTCGTTAACCTGTAATCAGTGAAGTAGTTAAAAGGTCAGGTGTGGATTCCAGGTGTGTGGTTTTGCATTTGGAAGCTGTTGCTGTGACCAGACAACATGCGGTCAAAGGAACTCTCAATTGAGGTGAAGCAGAACATCCTGAGGCTGAAAAAAAAGAAAAAATCCATCAGAGAGATAGCAGACATGCTTGGAGTAGCAAAATCAACAGTTGGGTACATTCTGAGAAAAAAGGAATTGACTGGTGAGCTTGGGAACTCTAAAAGGCCTGGGCGTCCACGGATGACAACAGTGGTGGATGATCGCCGCATACTTTATTTGGTGAAGAAGAACCCGTTCACAACATCAACTGAAGTCCAGAACACTCTCAGTGAAGTAGGTGTATCTGTCTCTAAGTCAACAGTAAAGAGAAGACTCCATGACAGTAAATACAAAGGGTTCACATCTAGATGTAAACCATTCATCAATTCCAAAAATAGACAGGCCAGAGTTAAATTTGCTGAAAAACACCTCAAGAAGCCAGCTCGGTTCTGGAAAAGTATTCTATGGACAGATGAGACAAAGATCAACCTGTACCAGAATGATGGGAAGAAAAAAGTTTGGAGAAGAAAGGGAACGGCACATGATCCAAGGCACACCACATCCTCTGTAAAACATGGTGGAGGCAACGTGATGCATGCATGCATGGCTTTCAATGGCACTGGGTCACTTGTGTTTATTGATGACATAACAGCAGACAAGAGTAGCCGGATGAATTCTGAAGTGTACCGGGATATATTTTCAGCCCAGATTCAGCCAAATGCTGCAATGTTGATTGGACGGCGCTTCATAATACAGATGGACAATGATCCCAAGCATACAGCCAAAGCTACCCAGGAGTTCATGAGTGCAAAAAAGTGGAACATTCTGCAATGGCCAAGTCAATCACCAGATCTTAACCCAATTGAGCATGCATTTCACTTGCTCAAATCCAGACTTAAGACGGAAAGACCCACAAACAAGCAAGACCTGAAGGCTGCGGCTGTAAAGGCCTGGCAAAGCATTAAGAAGGAGGAAACCCAGCGTTTGGTGATGTCCATGGGTTCCAGACTTAAGGCAGTGATTGCCTCCAAAAGATTCGCAACAAAATATTGAAAATAAAAATATTTTGTTTGGGTTATGTTTATTTGTCCAATTACTTTTGACCTCCTAAAATGTGGAGTGTTTGTAAAGAAATGTGTACAATTCCTACATTTTCTATCAGATATTTTTGTTCAACCCTTCAAATTAAACGTTACAATCTGCACTTGAATTCTGATGTAGAGGTTTCATTTCAAATCCAATGTGGTGGCATGCAGAGCCCAACTCGCGAAAATTGTGTCACTGTCCAAATATTTCTGGCCCTAACTGTATATATATATATATATATATATATATATATATATATATATATGCACACACACACAAAAAAGTAATATATAGATATAGTGTTAGAGTATATATATATATTTGCATGTATATGTGCACATACATAGATTATATATACATATATATATATATATATATATATATATATATATATATGTATGTGCACATATACATGCAAATATATATATATACTCTAACACTATATCTATATATTATTTTTTTTGCGTGTGTGTTGCATATATTATATATATATAAATATATATATATATATATATATATATATATATATATATATACTAGCTGTGAGCCCGATGCGATTGCATCGGGATTCTAGAACTGGTGTATAGTTTATTAAATTAGATTTTTAACTAATAATCCAATTATTCCATGATAGATGGCGGCCCAATTGTAAAGAATCGGGAGTGTAGCATGCATATATACATTATTCATTCAAATTTGACAATAATGCACATAAGACATGATATCTATCTATCAACTACCAATGTTTGTATGGTACATGTCAGTGTAGTACATGTCATGATTCTAAGGCAAGGCTTTTCGTACAGATACTGGCACTGATGTTTTGTACAGATTACGTATATTCAATTTATATATGAATATTAATAATCTATGATTAAGCCAGTACATGTTTCCCCACCAACCACGGGAAGGTAGCCTTACAACTGGTGGGACCTACTCTACTCTACCCCTAATAATTAATAGTTAGACTCCTTTTAAAGCAGATATTTTTTGGCTATTTGCAGAAGGTGTAGAATAACCAAATACAATTTCTGCACTTGTCACCAAAGGACCTACCTACAGCTGACTTTCAGCAAGTAACATGTAATGTATATGGAACTTGCAATTAGCTTGCAATAAATACGGCAAGCACAGCTTTAACAGGTTGACTAAATGCAACCACTAAAAATCAGAGCTAACTGTGATTTTGGCAGTTGAAACTGTTGAAAGCACATGTGCCGCAACTACTGCAAGTAAAGCACAAATTCCATTAACATTTCATGCAACTTACAGTAAGAGTGCTGTAGGTCACCATTAGACAGCAAGTGTCAAAATTGATGTGTTCACACTATAAATTCCACAAATAGCAGAATAAGTCAGATTTAAAATAAAAATGTCTATTCTTTCCCTATGTGTCTAAATATGTATCTATGTGTCTAAATATGTACCTATATATTATATGTATTTATATGTACAGAACACACTTCAAGATAGAGATGTGTGTGAACAGCTGTCCCACCCGTCTCTAATGCTGCATTCAGACTTGCAGATGCATCTGCAGCATTTTGCAGATGCATCTGCATGCAGACAGTAAACCCTATCTTTATAATGGGACGCACAGTGTCTGCAGATGCTTCCAGACAGCCGAGCACAGCCATTCACTCCTATATGTGATCTCTGCGCAGGCAGATGCTTGGGTACAGATCACAGACTCTACTCCGCACCAGGGACACGACATATTGCATCCCTGGTGATGGTGGGAGTGTGTGATTTGTATTCAGGCATCCGCCTGCGCACAGATTACATATAGGAGTAAATGTGTGTGCACAGCTGCCTGCAAGCATCTGCAGACACCATGCGTCCCATTATAAAGATAGGGTCTACCGTCTGCATGCAGATGATTCCAGATGCATTTTCAAAACGCTGCAGATGCATCTGCAAATCTGAAGGCAGCCTTAGCTGTTCACAAAAACCTGACCCTGTGTAAAAAGAAAATGAAATCTCGCAGCAGCTATCCTGCTGAAGCTTCAGGTTCTTATCACTAAATGCAAGCATTTAGGTGATACACATCTACAATCTACTATAAAATGTGTGTTTATATACATATACTATGAAATTTAAAAAGAAAGTTCAAAAGCTAAAAAAGTAAGTACTATATATTTTAAATAACTATTTTATCTCTAAAACCTATTTATAATATCTTTATAAAGAAAGTAATATTTGTGGTATTTTTGTCTATTTCTATTCTTCTACATCTATAGCTAAATTAAATTATTGTAATATTTGTGTTTAATTAGAAAGTATGTATGTAAATAGAATATGTATGTAAATAATTAAAAGTAAAATATTTTTATACACATTAATTTTTTAGTGAAAAGTGAAACTAAAGACTATATTTCTTAAAGACCTATTTAATATTTAATAACTAATTATAATGTCTATCTAAAACTAAAGTAATTTGTTTGGTATTTTTCTATTGCTATACATCTATTTGTAAACTATTTTTTTATAATTTTTTTGGTCAATTCCTACACATCTATGGGCAAAGTAATTTTTTTTTTTTTTTTTTTTAGTACTATACATCTATGGCTAAACTATTTTATGGGAATATTTTTGTTTAATTAGAAAATAATTATTTATCTAAATGTAATATGCATATAAAGAATTTAAACAAAAATATTTCTATATACTATATTGTTATTGAAAATGAACACTAATGACTATATTTATTAAATAACTATTGTATATATAATAACTAATTTTAATATCTTTTTGTATAACAAATAATATATATTTTTTTTTTCTATTGCTATACATCTATGGCTAAACTAATTTATTGTAATTTTTGTATTTAATTAGAAAGTAAGTATGTATGTAAATCTAACATGTATCTAAAGAATTTAAAATAAAATATTAGAGAGAATATTTGTAGTAAAGAGTATTTCACTACTGGGCAGCAATTTGACTTGAATGGGTGTATCCAACACTTTCACCTTATCATTGCATCGTGTTTTTACTCGTGAAAAATCCACATATAACTGTCCATGTCCAAAAACTGTTTGTGACAAAAAAATCCCTACTTTCTTCAGTGTATGGCCTTAGGATTTGTTGATGGTCATGGAAAAAGTAGACTTCACGGGAAATTGTTGACGTCTTAACTTGAAAGGTGAGGCAGTTTCTGATGGAGATAAATAAATCCTTGGAATAAACACCACATTTCCTTCTGCAGACCCAGTAATGACTTTTGCTTGAATGAGATTGTCAAACAAAGTGATGACAATGAAGCGATTCCCATTGCAAAGACCTTTTATGCTGTTAAAGGTGTGCAAAAGCATGACAATGGTACCAATGTGTAATTTGAGGCGATGATAAGGCATTCCCATTGGTGTGAGTGAATTTAAAAATTCCACTGGATATTGGTCTGAATCTTCAGTCTGAATGGAATCATCACTAATGTATTCAGTGTATTCACCAGCAATGCAATCCATAACCTGAGAGTTCACCATTTCCACATGGACATTATTAGGACAAAGATTGTCATGTGATGCAGCAATGTGAATGCTTTCATTGTTATATATTACATTTACATACATGATAGATATATCTAAAGAATTTAAAATAAAATATTCTTATAGACAATATTTTTTGTAAAGACTTTTTCTGAATGAGGCAGCAACTTTCCTTTAATGGGTGTATGCAGTACTTTCACCTTAACAATACATCTTCTTTTCAGTCGTGAAAAAGCCACATATAACTGTCCATGTCCAAAAATGGGTTGTTGGGCAAAAAATCCCTACTTTCTCCAGTATATGGCCTTGGGATTTGTTGATGGTCATGGGAAAAGTAGACTTTACGGTAAATTGTCGATGTCTTAACTTAAAAGGTAAAGCAGTCTATGATGGAGATAAATCAATCCTTGAAGTAAACACCACATTTCCTTCTGCAGACCCAGAACTGACTTTTGCTTGAATGAGATTGTCAAACAAAGTGATCACAATGAAGCAATTCCCATTGCAAAGACCTTTTATGCTGTTAAA
>JARQOC010000006.1:279713237-279736449 GCA_033576535.1 Allobates femoralis
TGAGTGTACAACCTTGAGTAGCAAAATGTAGTTTGACTGATTTTAGTCAGAAAATAACTGCCCCTCAGCTTCAGTTGAGAGCTTGTTTCTGTGAGGAGTGGTTTAGTGTACTTTTTCTCTCAGTGTGATTTGTGCCTGTAAAAATGAAAATTTGTGGAGCATTGTGAAGAGACGTCTTGGCTAAATGGACTGTGCAACCAAAGAACACATGATAAACAGTGCCATACAAGTGTGGTTCCATGATGAAGTATTGAAGAATTTATGCCAAAACTTGGTAGAATCAATGCCAAAACGCATTCAAAATCTCATATCTGCTAAAGGAGGACATATTTCTTACTAAAATTAGTATGTAACAGTGCATTATAACATTTTATTATTAAATATTCAAAATATGTGTTTTTTTTGCTTCGGCCCAATTAATTTGCACAGCACTGTAAATATATATACCGTATATACGAACACAGCTTTGTTCAGGAAAAATATTTGAAATTTAAAATAATGGCACTAAATTTTATGTTTACATATATATATAAATATATATAAATATATATGTATATGTATATGTATATATATATACACATATCTACATATCTTATGTAGCACAGTCACTGAAAAGCTAAAGCCTGTCCCATTTTCCCCATCAGTTTTGCTTCTTATTACATACTAGATTAAGGCCCGATGCTATCGCATCGGGAGGGTGGTGATGTGACATTGGGCATGTGTTGTGTGGCACTGTGAGCAGCACACCATGAGAAGGAGATGTGGTGAACAGCCATCCCGCCCATCTCTTTACATGTTCACAAAAACCAGGCCCTGTTATAAGAGGAAATAACATATCTCAGCAGCAAATATGATGCCGGAGCTTTACATCCGGGTTCATATCACCAAATGTAAGAATTTTGATGATATATATCTCCCCTCTTATACTTAATGTGTGTTACACTAATATTGAGAATTATGTATAAATGTATCACACCTATGTATTTATGTAGATAGGATGTTTACATAGTGAGGCTCAAGAGAGACAGAATTACTGATGTATAAAGTGCTATTGAATTTATAGTGTTATATAAATGAATAAAATTATTATTATTATTGTTATTATTATTACCTAAGTTATGTAGGTATGTGTTTTCTATGTAGTTGAAATCTATGTATGTGAGCAGAATTTTTTTTTCTCAATCTATATATATACCTATACCTATGTATGTTTCTATGCATCTAAATGTGTCTATGGCGGCCGTCACACGCTACAATATCGCGAGCGATATTGTTAGCGATCACGTGCACGCGCGATCGCTAACGATATCGCTCACATCGCTGGTGAGCTGTCACACAGACAGACTCACCAGCGATGTGGAGCAGCAAGATCGCTGGTAACTATGGTACACATCGGGTTACTAGGCGCCGCGCGGCGCTTAGTAACCTGACGTTTACCATAGATACCATCTCCCAGCATAGGCTCTGCCGCTGGGAGATTGTTCATCGTGGTGTCACACACCACGATGAAGCAGATTGAACAAGCGATGATCGCTTGATATGAGCTCTGGCTCCCATATCTGCGGTGTCACGATCAAGCGATTTTACATTGTAAAATCGCTTGATCGCACGTAGAGATGCACAAACGATATCGCTTAAGCGATCAAAAAGCAGATCGCTTAAACGATATCGTTCAAGAAATTGAACCGTGTGACGGCCGCCTATGACATATATGTGAAAGAGATAATTTGTGTATGATATATCTATCTGCTTAGAATATCTATATATACAACATGTATGAAGCTATGTATAGAAGTCTATTATCTATATCTATTTAGAATGTAACAATTATTTATATATCTATATATCTATCCATTCTAGGACCAACCTAAATAGTTTAAGTAATACATTTTTGTAAACTACATTTCTTGTGAAAATGTGTGGGCTATTATGTACAAATTTTCCTTGAAGCGGTGTATCCACCACTTTGACCTTAACGTTGCTGCGTTGCTTTACTCTGGAGAATGCAACATACAATTGTCCATGGGCAAATACAGGTTCTGGTAAAAAAAATGCCAACTCGATTGAGGGTCTGTCCTTGGGATTTGTTAATGGTCATAGCAAAAGCAGGTTTTACAGGAAACTGTCGACGTTTTAATTTAAAAGGTAACCCAGTCTCTGAAGGACACAAATCGATGCATGGAATAAATACAAGGTCTCCTTGAGCTGAGCCAGTAATCACTTTAGCCTGTATGATGCGGAGTAAGGCTGGGGTCACAGTTGGCATGCGTTTTTGTAGTGCCTTTTAAAAACGCATGCGTTTTTACATGCGTTTTTCATGTCATCATGAGTTTTTTGAGGTGTGTGATGGCTCCTTGCGTTTTTGGCTGCATTTTTAAATCCGCACCAAAAAATAGTGCATGTAATATATTTTGGTGCGTTTTGAAAAACGCATGCGTTTTTGTAGAAAACGCATGCGTTTTTATAACATGGGCCCCTATGGAAAACGCATCCAAAAACGCATGTACAATTAGTATAATTTAGTACCATTCAAAAATGCATGCGTTTTCCATAGGAGCCCATGTTAAAAAAAATGCATGCGTTTTCTAAAACGCATGCGTTTTTTTAACATGGGCTCCTATGGAAAACGCATGCGTTTTTGGATGGTACTAAATGTACATGCGTTTTTGCATGCGTTTCCCATAGGGCCCCATGTTAAAAAACGCATGCGTTTTTGGAAACACACCAAAAACGCATGGTACTGTCACACATGCGTTTTTGCTATTAGGGCATGCGATTTTTAACATGGGGGCCTATGGGTGCGTTTTTTACATGCGTTTTTGAAAACGCAGGTCTCCAAAAACGCTTGTGAAAAATGCAACTGTGACCCTAGCCTAAGGCAGTGACAATGAGGCGAGTGCCATTGCAGAGACCTTCTTGGTGTTTAGGTTTATTAATAGCTTGACAATGGTGCCAATTTTAAGTTGTAAGAGATGTGATGGCACTCCTGATGGTGTCAGTGAGTTTAAAAATTCGACTGGTAGCTTTCACATTCCTCTGCTTCATCAGCATCGACAGAATGATCGCTTGTAGAGACAGTATAATCATCACTGATGCGATCCATTACTTTAAAGTTCAGAAAATCTATGTCATCATTTTTTAGACATAGTATAGCATGTGATGCAGTAGTGTTTACGCTGTGTTTGTCATGAACATCAATGCAAATATGGTCTCCAAAGATCTCGGTTACTATAGAGCCAATGCAAAGCATGTCTGGAGGAATTTCAATGACATCCTCTAAAAGGTTAAGTTCATTAGACAGCTCACCATTTCCAAGTTTAAGCAACCAACTGCTGTATTCAGGATCAGTGGAGCGCATGTCGTTGAATAGCGGTAGTCTAGTAAAATGTTACCAATGTTGTGAATATTTAATGCAGGAATCTACAATGTCTGTTCTTGTTCCATGAGCAAAGACGGGAAGACGACTGAAGTCTCCTCCAAGAACAATAACTTTACCTCCAAACGGTGTTTTATTTTTTTCAGCAACATTTCTTGTCATGATGTCCTGTAGAAGTCTATCTATGACATTCAATGTATGTTTTGGACCATAGTGCACTCATCAATAATAAAAAGTTTTGTACTCTGTAAATGTTTTCCTGCATTTGTATCGTTTTTAATCCTGGAAACGGATGTTTCATTGATCGGAATAGGTATGCCATACAGAGAGTGAATTGTTCGGCCTCCTTGTAGCAAGTTAGCTGCTATTCCTGTAGTGGCTGCAGGTAAGACAATGTCTCCCTGTCCCCTTAGATGATGTGTAAATGTATGGTATAGGTAGGTCTTTCCACTGCCACCAGGTCCATCAAGAAAAAAGCACTTTGGTGTTAAACTGCTGTTTTGTAAAGCTTGAGTAATGACATTGTAGGCAAAAAGTTGCTCCTGATTAAGAGTTTCTTTCATCTCTGCAGCTTTTGTTAACTCATGGTCCTTATCATATTGTTCAAGGTTATTTTTTGCTGGGCGTGGTAAATTAAAATCAGCAAATGCTTTTCCATGGACTATGAGCACATCTTGAACATCTTTCATAGCATATCCTTCACAATTGACACACTCTCAGTGTTGCTGTGGTATGTATGACAGTAGTCTAGTAAAAAATGTTCCTTAAATTAATTTCACAATTCAAGTGGATTAGTGGGGGGGGGGGGGGCAAAAATACAGATGTAAGCAAACATGTCTCGAAGTTGGGAAGACATGTTAAAAATGCCGGCATCTATTAAAGTATTTCTCCAGACGCTATCATCGAATAATAATCCGAGTGCTAATGCAGCATCCTTAAACGTTTGATGCGTAACTCCATTGACGGTTTTAATGCTGTCAAAACTTGTAGCAGCTTTTACATGCAATAACAACAAACGTAAATAATAGCGTTCGTGGTCTTTCACACTAACAGTATACATTCTTCCAATAACTGTGAGACCCCCTCATTTTCTGCGTTCCCATGTGCCTTGTTTCCAATCGTAAAATTGGGGAATTTTGCTGTAGAAATAGTTATGTGCATTGTGGTCGATCTTATTAAGGTTGAAATACGCCATAAGTGTAGAATTAGTATTGAGCTTGTGTTGGATGTTGTCTGCAGAGTCATCCTCATGAAATTATAGTGGTTGAGAATTAGGCAGATGGACCTCTAGGCGAATGATGGCATGAGATTGTCTATGCATAGGACAAGCAAATATTCGCCACGTAGCTTCAGGTGCACTAACATAGCTGGAATGCACAAATTGGTGTGTTTCATCATGTTGGATGTTATGTTGGGAAATTTCAAGATTGGCTTTGTCATGTCCTTTGTAAACATATTTAAATAAATATTTTACACTTTGAATGGAAGCTCATATTTCTACATTAATATGGCACTTGTATTTGGTGAGTAAAAATGAGTTATATGGAACTACCCATGAATTGTCAATAGTCTTAGAATGGTATTCATATGTTTTGCCAATGTGTCTGTGGTAAGTGGGATAGCCGTCCTTTCCTTTGATGGTATATTGTTGGTGTTGTTTCGGGAAACATTTGCTACACTTTCCAAGATCCATACAGGGAGAATTAGGATTGTGTTCGCCACAGGCACCATGAATCGTGTGTTGAAGAACAATGTTATGGAGCTGAGGGTAGTATGTAGCATTTGGAATTTCAGCCCACACTATATTGTCTATGTCCTCCTCAGTCCGTAATTTAGACAGGCTATCAAGAATAATTAAAATATGAGCGTGTGGGAGACCACGCTTTTGACATTCAATGACATGGACCATTGCGGTAACGTTTCCAAATAATCCACTGCTAATGTCTTTTAAGAGGGAATCCAGTATTATTTTAAAGATGTGTGCAACCAAGTCTGGTCTGTGTTCAACACGCTGCCATGGTTCTAAATTTGTAGTAATCTCACTCCACTTTGGATTACACGTCATGGTGATAAAAAGATCAGGTCGACCATACTTAGTAACAACAGCCATAGCATCCTGGTAGCGCTGTTGCATGTTTCTGGGACTGCTTTCAAAAGAAGATGGTAAAATGACAGTTTTTCCAATTGGGATGCCCTTTTGAATAGATTTTTTGAGTAAATGTTCTTGAAGTAGGCAGTAATCCTCCACTTTTAAATCTTTTTGGTTGCTTTCGGATGTAATGTAGGCGAATAGCCTCAATTTTGACATACCGTATATACTCGAGTATAAGCTGACCCAAGTATAAGCCGAGGTCCCTAATTTTAGCCTCCAAAACTAGGCAATCATATTGACTCGAGTATAAGCCTAGGGAAAAAAATGCAGCAGACTGATCATGGTATACAGGCCCTCTCATCAGTGGTATACAGGCCCTCTCATCAGTGGTATACAGGCCCTCTCATCAGTGGTATACAGGCCCCCAGCAGTGGTATACAGGCCCTCTCATCAGTGGTATACAGGCCACAGCAGTGATATACAGGCCCCAACAGTGGTATACAGGCCCCCTGCAGTGATATACAGGCCCCGAGCAGTGATATACAGGCCCCCAGCAGTGATATACAGGTCCCATCAGTGGTATACAGGCCCCCAGCAGTGGTATACAGGCCCTCTCATCAGTGGTATACAGGCCCCAGCAGTGGTATACAGGCCCCAGCAGTGGTATACAGGCCCCAGCAGTGGTATACAGGCCCCCAGCAGTGATATACAGGCCCCCAGCAGTGAAATACAGGCCCCAACAGTGGTATACATTGGTATTCTGACTCTCCCCCCCCTTCCTCAGTTGCCCACTGTATCATACTCACCGATGTCCCCGCACTGCCCCTTGTAGTCCTCGCAGCAGTTGGCGCTCCGGTGGCAGTGACTCCGCTGCAGGCATTATTCCTCCGCCGACAGCACCTGGGACATCCACGTCAGGCACAGACATACCGACCTCCCGGGAGCTGGATGACCCACACAGAGCAGAAGGAGAAGCCACAGCCCGGAGCTGGGAGGTAGCTTGGGCGGCACAGTCTGGAGGGGCGTGTGGGGCAGTCACTGTGCCCAGCGGGTCATGTGAGGTCAGAGCCGCCTGATGTGCACCGCACATCCTCCCTCCGGTCCTCTTGCTTGTACCCGGCTTCTATTGCTGTGACGTGATCGCTGCTGCACGGTCACAGCAATAGAAGCCGGGTACAAGCAGGAAGACCAGAGGGAGGATGCGTGGTGCCTGCAGGACATCAGAGGGTGAGTAAAATGTTTATTATTTTATGTGGGGCAGCAAGGGAGCTGTAACCAGTGATGGGGGGCGAGTACACATAGTGTATTATACTATGCACCGCTCCCCCTATGGACAGGAGGATGCAGTGCATTTTGCAATACACTAATGAGCGGGGTCACGTGACCTCCTGCTCTCTCTGTAGCCTCCCCCTGCCTGCTCAAGCCCAAGGACATCGCTTCTTCCCCATACTGACCCGAGTATAAGCCGAGGGGTGTACTTTTCAGCTAAAAATTTGTGCTGAAAAGCTCGCCTTATACTCGAGTATATACGGTAAGCATCTACTAAGTATTGCTGTGTTAGCTTGCCACCATTGAGGAGTGGATTAAAGTAATTTCTGACAGATAACATGTAGCAATAGTATTGAAGTTGTGTGATCCAGCGTGGAGTCTTGCCTTGTTGTTTGAGTCCATCATGCCATCCTTGGTCTCCATAAGGGAAAAATATCGAATAGAGGAGGGCAACCAAATTGCTATGGAGAATGCTAATTTGTTGTGTTTTTGGAGCTAAAGGGTTGTGGGGATCAGGTTTTAAATGAATTAAATGTCTCTATCGAAGGGCGGCTCACCATTGTCATTTTGAAAAACGATGGCGACTTCACTGACAGTGGGATTATTGTAGCGTCGAGGGTCTTGAGTACGATCTTGTTTAATAGCCATGGTGATGTTTGGCATGACAGTTCCATTTTGTAAAGCTTAATTTGTTCTTGTTCTTCCACATCGCATATCATTTGATAAGCTGCCACAAAAGGATTGTATATGAAGGGCAATAATGTTTATCAATGTAGGATGACATTTTTGATTTTCTTTACATTGTCAGTGTTGTTCGTTTGCGCTAGCGGTATCGAGAATGTAAAGTTGGGCAAATGCTGGGAGTTGGTCGTCAGAGGGATGTAGTGTTCTAGTTCGATGATAGATCTGTCCATGTATTCGGAAACAGTATGAGCCATATCTAGGGTGTGGGGACATATTGGCACCCATAGAGGCAAAAGCAAACAAACTGTTAATGCTTCTAATGTTGTCCATGAAATGTTTGCTAAATTCACTTTGTCCTTTGAGCAAACGTGTAAAAACATCAGAATGTTGTAGTATGGGTACATGGGCTTTACCCTTATGACAGCAGAGGGTAAAATAGTTATCAATAGGTGTCTCAGCAATAAAATACAAAGCTTGGCAATGTTGACATACATGGTTCATTGCACCACAGCTGTGTTCTATAATAGTACTTTCATTATGAGTTAAAGCTTTAGCATGTAGTGGAAGAGGATGTGCTAACAGTGCAGTGGGACTATTGTGGAGACCGATGTATATTAGTCGTGTGTGTGATGGTGGGACTTGAGTGTGGCTTACTGGAAGAGCTTGAGTGTACAGAAAGTGGGAGTCTGTATTGAGTGAAAGTGGTATCGAAAGGGCGGAAAGAGAGTGTTCTGGATGGATAATGATGAATGGGAGAGACGTTGATGTGTGGCAGGGAGTGGTCGCACATGCAGAAGTGGAAGCTTGGAGTTGTGAGTGTCCTAAGAATGTAGAGTTTGAGGGTGCATGTTGTTGGTGTCGACGACGTGCAGAGACTGCTTGTGCTACTCCAATGGTTTTAGATTTAGGGGACTCGTGTATGACGCGTTGTTGAAAATAAGCCTTCATGGTGTCAAGGCGATGTTATGTTTCCTCAGGAGTCTCGTTAGCACGGCGTTTTCTTTGACGTAGTGAAGAAGCATCTTTCCTCTCTGTGTCATTGGCATACTTGTTGGGAGGACTCATGTTGGCAATGGTAAGCGAGTGTGACAGCAGATAGCAGAGAGTGAGAGTGTTGGGGGGTAAGAGGCATTTCAGAAGGGGTCCTTGAGGAATCAAGAGAGAAAGGATGTGTATGTACGTATGTACGTATGTAGAGGTGTCGTAAAGCAGAAGGGTATGTCCCAAAGGAGTACTCCTGGATTGTGCTTATATACGTATGGCTATGTGCTTATGAATCACAGGGGCGATGAAGAAAAGTGTTGTCCTGAATGCAGCATAAAAAGTTATACTTACTAACTATGTAGGAATCTGCGGGCAGAGTTCCAAAGGTGTGCTTGTGGAAAGTGTAGAATAGGGTATGCCTAGGTTGGTTGGAAAATCTGGTGTGTGCGTTATAAGCGAGGCTGATTTGCTAATAATTTTCGGTATGAGCTTATAGAATATTGAAAAATCCGAGAGGGTAATTCAAAAGGTGGAGTGCAGGATAGAGCTTAATAAGTGATGCTTATGTCGGTATTGACGTAGATAAATGCAATGGGTGAATAGCAAAGTAGTCTACCAAGATTGTGCATAAAAAATGATGCTCATGTACTTAAGAAGCAGATGGGTATCTTCCAAAGGGGTAGGTCTGGATTGGAAGTAAATATGTAGGCGTATTGACGTTAGAAGGAGAGTAGTTTGTCCCAAAGGAATCTTGTAGGAATTTGGTTAATAAGTTATGGAAAAGTCCTTAGTTACTTATGGATAGTGCGTAATAACTTGTGTTTAATAACGTAGACTTCTGGCCCAATATAAATAGTTACAGAAGTAAGATCGTAGATCCTTATGTCCTTATAAGATGCTAAAAGTTAGATTATTATAAATAAAGTGCAGAATTTAAAGTGCTTCATGTATAAAGAGCTTCAATATAAAATTGAAATAAAATTTTGATCTTATACTCTATCCCTTGATGGAAGGATGTTGCTTCTTTCTGCATATATGAGCAATTTACACAGAAATGCAAGGGTAACATCCCAGTCTTAACCCAGAAGTCAAAGTAGTTTGTCAACTCATTCTCATTGACCCAAAGTCAGAATGCACTAACAAATCTTTTAAGTTCTTATTTTTCCTATATGCCATCAAGGGCATATTTTTAAAAGCATTATTGATATAGACGGAAGTCACAGTTCACTATAACAGTTTTGGAATTGCAACACTTTATTAATTGCAACATGTATAGTAAAAAATAATAATAATAATAATAAACCCTCTAGATGTATGAGAAGTGTTAAGTTCAATTATGTGGTGGTGGAGAGAATGCTGTATATGGATCTTGAGTAAAAAATGTAACCCTATTGATCCGAAGACTAGCAGGAAAGGGGGAGGGGTGGAGAACTATTCCCTTATACTGCTGATAGAAGACCTGGTTTTGTAGTGTTATATGACACCCAGACTAGTGATCCCTTGGTGAATGGTAAAAACAATAAGAGAGAAAGATCAATATATGAATGTGTACCACCCGGAACATAAAAGAAGAATAAATAAATAAATAAATATGTAATTTAACATGTATTTAACATAATTATAATGAGGGTAGATTATACGTGGGGCCGCCTCATTAGTGCAATGAATATGCACGGCATCCCCCTGTCCATCAACGCATATTGCAATACACAGCCCCCCCTCCTTATTATGGGTCCCCCAGTAGTAATAAACAGCCCCCCCCTCCTTATCATGTCCCCCCCCAGGCTGCGGCAGCTGTCAAAATAACAAACACTTTATACATCACCTTCCGGCGCAGCTCCTCTGCTCCTCCGGTCCCGACTTCTTCTTCTTCTTGTGCCGGTGTCATGTGACCGGGCGCAGGAGATGACGTCATTTCCTGCGCGCGGTCACAGAAGCCGGCACAAGAAGAAGAAGAAGTCGGGACCGGAGGAGCGGAGGAGCTGAGCCGGAAGGTGATGTATAAAGTGTTTGTTATTTTGACAGCTGCCGCAGCCTGGGGGGGGGACATGATAAGGAGGAGGGGGGGCAGTTTACTACCACTGGGGCTGTATATACCTCTGGGGCTGCTGTATACTACCACTGGGGCTGTATATACCTCTGGGGCTGCTGTATACTACCACTGGGGCTGTATATACCTCTGGGGCTGCTGGATACTATCACTGGGACTGTATACTACCACTGGGGCTGCTGGATACTACCACTGGGGCTGTATATACCTCTGGGGCTGCTGGATACTACCACTGGGGCTGTATATACCTCTGGGGCTGCTGCTGTATACTACCTCTGGGGCTGCTGTATTCTACCTCTGGGGGCTGCTGTATACTACCTCTGGGGATGCTGTATACTAACACTGGGGCTGTATATACCTCTGAGGCTGCTGTATACACCACTAGGGCTGCTGTATATACCTCTGGGGCTGCTGTATACACCTCGGGGCTGCTGTATACTACCACTGGGGCTGCTGGATACTACCACTGGGGCTGTATATACCTCTGGGGCTGCTGGATACTACCACTGGGGCTGTATACTACCACTGGGGTTGCTGGATACTATCACTGGGGCTGTATATACCTCTGGGGCTGCTGGATACTACCACTGGGGCTGTATATACCTCTGGGGCTGCTGGATACTACCACTGGGGCTGTATATACCTCTGGGGCTGCTGCTGTATACTACCTCTGGGGCTGCTGTATACTACCACTGGGGCTGCTGTATATACCTTTGGGGCTGCTGTATACTACCTCTGGGGGCTGCTGTATACTACCTCTGGGGATGCTGTATACTACCACTGGGGCTGTATATACCTCTGGGGCTGCTGTATACACCACTAGGGCTGCTGTATAAACCTCTGGGGCTGCTGTATACACCTCGGGGCTGCTGTATACTACCACTGGGGCTGCTGTATACTACCACTGGGGCTTCTGTATACTACCACTGGGGCTGTATATACCACTGGGGCTGCTGTATACACCTCGGGGCTGCTGTATACTACCACTGGGGCTGCTGTATATACCTTTGGGGCTGCTGTATACTACCTCTGGGGCTGCTGTATACTACCTCTGGGGATGCTGTATACTACCACTGGGGCTGCTGTATATACCTCTGGGGCTGCTGTATACCACGCTGCTGGGGGCTGTATACCTGTGCTGGGGTCCACCTCGGCTTATACACGAGTCAATAGGTTTTCCCAGGTTTTGGGGGCAAAAGTAGGGGGTCGGCTTATACACGGTCGGCTTATACACGAGTATATACGGTATATAAAAGTAAAATGAGTGTATAAGTAGGAATTGTATATACAATTATTTATGCAAATGAAGTGTATAAATAATCTTGCCTAAGCCATGACTAGCTGCTGGAAAAAGGGCCTTTGTGCCTGAAACATTGTACTTGCATCTGAAGGCCGAATAAAGGCAGAGGAGTACTACAGTCCTCTTTATTGGTATGATAGATAGATAGATAGATAGATAGATAGATAGATAGATAGATAGATAGATAGATGTCACCAGTCTCGTGCTGCTTGCTTCCAGGGCTGTCCATTAAGCTTCATGAATACCGTATATACTCGTGTATAAGCCGACCCGTGTATAAGCCGACCCCCCTACTTTTGCCCCCAAAACCTGGGAAAACCTATTGACTCGTGTATAAGCCGAGGGTGGACCCCAGCACAGGTATACAGCCCCCAGCAGTGTGATATACAGGCCTCCCCAGTGGTAGTATACAGCAGCCTCCCCAGTGGTATATACAGCAGCCTCCCCAGTGGTATATACAGCATCCCTAAAGGTATAAACAGCAGGCCCCAGAGGCATACAGCAGGCCCCAGAGGCATATACAGCAGGCCCCAGAGGCATATACAGCAGGCCCCAGGGGTATATACAGCAGGCCCCAGGGGTATATACAGCAGGCCCCAGGGGTATATACAGCAGGCCCCAGGGGTATATACAGCAGGCCCCAGGGGTATATACAGCAGGCCCCAGGGGTATATACAGCAGGCCCCAGAGGCATATACAGCAGGCCCCAGGGGTATATACAGCAGGCCCCAGGGGTATATACAGCAGGCCCCAGGGTATATACAGCAGGCCCCAGAGGCATATACAGCAGGCCCCAGGGGTATATACAGCAGGCCCCAGAGGTATATACAGCAGGCCCCAGGGGTATATACAGCAGGCCCCAGAGGTATATACAGCAGGCCCCAGAGGTATATACAGCAGGCCCCAGAGGTATATACAGCAGGCCCCAGAGGTATATACAGCAGGCCCCAGAGGTATACAGCAGGCCCCAAAGGTATACAGCAGGCCCCAGAGGCATATACAGCAGGCCCCAGAGGCATATACAGCAGGCCCCAGGGGTATATACAGCAGGCCCCAGGGGTATATACAGCAGGCCCCAGCAGGTATACAGCAGGTCCCAGCAGGTATACAGCAGGCCCCAGCAGGTATACAGCAGGCCTCAGCAGGTATACAGCAGGCCCCAGAGGTATATACAGCAGGCCCCAGAGGTATACAGCAGGCCCCAAAGGTATACAGCAGGCCCCAGAGGCATACAGCAGGCCCCAGAGGCATACAGCAGGCCCCAGAGGCATATACAGCAGGCCCCAGGGGTATATACAGCAGGCCCCAGCAGGTATACAGCAGGCCCCAGCAGGTATACAGCAGGCCCCAGCAGGTATACAGCAGGCCCCAAGGTATATACAGCAGGCCCCAGAAGTATACAGCAGGCCCCAGAGGTATACAGGCAGCCCCCAGTGTATACAGGCAGGCCCCAGAGGTATACAGGCAGGCCCCACTGTATACAGGCAGCCCCCAGTGTATACAGGCAGCCCCCAGTGTATACAGGCAGCCCCCAGTGTATACAGGCAGCCCCCAGTGGTATACAGGCAGCCCCCACTGTATACAGGCAGCCCCCAGTGTATACAGGCAGCCCCCACTGTATACAGGCAGCCCCCAGTGGTATACAGGCAGCCCCCACTGTATACAGGCAGCCCCCAGTGTATACAGGCAGCCCCCACTGTATACAGGCAGCCCCCACTGTATACAGGCATCCCCCACTGTATACAGGCAGCCCCCACTGTATACAGGCAGCCCCCACTGACAGTCGTCCCCCCATCATGGAAAGAGCCCCTACACTTTGCAGAGTCCCCCCCCGGCCCCCGCTGCATTATCTTACCATCCAGGGTCTTCACCGCGGGTCCTCCAGTCCTCCTTCCTCGCGCGCTGTCTTCCCGGTCTCATGTGACCCGGCGCGATGACATCATTTCACTGCGACCGCCAGGTCACATGAGACCGGGAAGACAGCGCGCGAGGAAGGAGGACTGGAGGACCCGCGGTGAAGACCCTGGATGGTAAGATAATGCAGCGGGGGCCGGGGGGGGACTCTGCAAAGTGTGGGGGCTCTTTCCATGATGGGTGGACGACTGTCAGTGGGGGCTGCCTGTATACAGTGGGGGCTGCCTGTATACAGTGGGGGCTGCCTTTATACAGTGGGGGCTGCCTGTATACAGTGGGGGCTGCCTTTATACAGTGGGGGCTGCCTGTATACAGTGGGGGCTGCCTTTATACAGTGGGGGCTGCCTGTATACAGTGGGGGCTGCCTTTATACAGTGGGGGCTGCCTGTATACAGTGGGGGCTGCCTGTATACACTGGGGGGCTGTATGCACGGCTCCCCCTGCCGCTGTGATGGGCGGGGGGAGCCGTGCATATCTAATGAGCGGCCCCACGTGACGGGCCGCTCAGTCATCAGCCTCCCCCCGCCTCCTCCAGCCTCCCCAGCACCCGGACACAGCCCCCACCACATATATTACCGTATTGACCCGTGTATAAGCCGAGGGGGTGACTTTTCAGCCCAATTTTTGGGCTGAAAAACTCGGCTTATACACGAGTATATACGGTATTCACTACACTGAACTACAACAGCCAATCACAGACACTCACTCTTTGTGAGAAAGTCTGTGATTGGCTGTTGCACTCAGACAGCACGCCAACAATCTGTACTGGTGTCTGTGTTTTGCTGCAATACACATTAGTGTATGGCAAGCAACCTGCTGTCATAGTGTGTTAAAGAAATAAATAATAGGCAAAAAATGTATATGGCTTTGCTGAATTTTTCATTCTCAGCACAGATAAAGTGGACAGCTGCGTGCTGTCAACCTCAGTTGCCTAGTTTTACTTTGGCTGGCAATAAAAAATAAAGAGACGCTCACTTTTTCAAAAACATTATTTAAATAAATAATGAATAAATAAAAATATATGGGCATTATCATATTTTTATTTGCCAGCCAAGGAAAAACTAGGCAGCTGGGGGCTAGTATTCTCAGCGAGTTGAGGCCCATAGTTATTGGACCTCCCACACTATAGAATAGCAGACTGCAGCCACCCCAGAAATTAGCACATTCATTAGAAGCTTACTCAGCTCTTCCCGATGACCTAGTGTGGTGGCATCGAGGTGATACAAGGGGTTAATGACAGATGAGTATTGACAGCTTGTCATTAAGCCCTGGATTGGTAATGTCAGACATCTTCTGATACCCACCCTTTACCAATATGGTAAGGAAATAGTTAATAAACTCACACGCACAGAAAATTCCTTTATTAGACATAGAACACTGACAACCCTCATGTACTCATTTATTAATTCCCAACAACATACCTTCTGATAATAATTCATGAGGGCCCACAAAGAATACTCATCTCTGCTGCATCAGAAGTCACACTTAAGGAGGAAGCATCCTATTATTGTTATTTCTTAGGACACAATGATGTGAACAAGGGCTTCAGTTCCGTCTGTGGTCAGATGTCATGATTACCATAGTGACATGGTCAGCTGACATGATTACCATGGTGACACGGTCATCTGACATGATTACCGTGGTGACACAGTCAGCTGACATGATTACCGTGGAGACAGGGCCAACTGACCATATCACAATTGTAATCACATCAGAGGATCAGAGACATGGCCAGAGTTCTTGAGCTCTTGGTGCCTTTATTGTGTCCTCGGAGCTCGCGCTGATATGCTTCCTCTTTTCTTCGCATTGTCTAATGCAGTAGAAATTAATTTTCTATGTGGGACTTTGTGGGTTTTCATCAGAGAGTACGTTGTTGGGACTTAATAAATGGTAAATTAGGGTTGTCAGTGTGTTTTGTTTCTAATAAAAGAATTTTCTCCGTGTGTTTGTGTTTATTAACTATTCACTTGCTGGATTGGAAATGGGCAGGTATCAGAACATGCCAGACATTACCAATCTAGGGCTTAAGATGATAAGCTGTCACTACTCAGGTGTCATTAACCCTTCTATCACCCCAATGCCTCTGCACCAGGGCATCATGTGGAGCGGGATAAAGCGACGGTAATTGGTGCGTCTAATGAATGCTCTCACATAGGGTGATTGGCTATTGCAGTTCAGTGCAGTGAAATCAAGCAGCAGGAGGGCAGGAGACTGGTAAGCTCTGTTTATATCTGTATGTCTATCTATCTGTCTTCAGTTGGCTGATGCACTACCATAGTGATGGTGACATGGTCTGCTAGCCGTGTCACCATGGTAATTGTGTTAGCTGATAGGACACTCTGATCTGACATAATATTGTTGCGGTATCATCCAGTTGCATCTGGTGTCAGAAAAAATGGATTAGGTCAGATGCATTTTCCACCGGATCACTGCTGGACAAAAAATAACTCAATTCTGATACCAGCCTAACTGAGATAATTGGTACAGAATTGCTGCATAGAAACTTCAACATCAAAAGGACACCAAATACTCAAATGATTGACCAGCTTTGGGGAAAGTTTTTGTTTTTATTTAAATACTTGTATTTTGGGCTTATAATCTCTTTTGTAATTGTGTTTCATTACAACTTTTGCACGGTTTATCTTTCTAGTTAAACTTCTTGTTTCCCTGCGCAATAAAGTTTTCTGAGCAGCAGAACTAAAGGCCTTTAAAACCCAAACTAAGTAAAATGTATAAGTAAGTCAATTACAAAAAGGATTTTCTGTCAAAAGTATATAAAAAACAAAAGATAAAAAAAACTATCCACAATGGTGGTCAACCCCTTTAACGTGTCGTAGGTGTATCACAGTGACTCATGCTGCTTGATAAATTTGTCACATACTTTCACTTTCTTTTTTAAGTTTACACCACTGTAGATGGATCTTCTAAGGCTGGTTTCACATTGCGATTTAGTAAAATCCGATAAAAATTGGACAGCATCGGATCCGATTTAGCCCCCATGTTATCCAATGGGGATTTGATCGGATCGAATGTGCACTTAATGGCTTCTGATTTGCATCCGATCCGATTCTGTCTGATTTTTTTCAGGAGCCAAAATTGTTGACTGCTGCAATTTTGGTATTCGATTCAAAAATCGGATCGCATCGGATCCGATCCGATTAAAATAATATGGGAGTCTATGGAGATCGGATCGGATAGAAAATGAGATCCGATTTTCTGTATTGAGCATGCTCAATACCCTAGACCACTCCCAAAACCTCCAACAGCCCCCCAGCCATTTGAATCGGATCCGATAAAAAATCGGATCGGATGGCATCCAATGGCATCCGATTTTGAGCTTCCGATGCTGTCCGATTTTTAACGGACAGTATCGGATTTTACTAGATCACAATCTTAAACCAGCCTTACAGACTATCCAGAAAACATTATCTTTTTAAAAATAAGCCTGTAATTCTCTTTCCCATCTGTGGTTATGAAAATTAAGAGAGTCATTGTGATGTAGTACTCATTTCTGTAAAAAGCTGGAAATAACAACTCTATTCAGTCCATGATTGAAGAGACGCATTCAGATTAAACACACATTTTGACCCTGTGTGTAATTTAATCAGCCAGCAGAGAATAAAATGAGTTGAAGAAATGTTTTGTAGTTTAACCAGCTCATTAAATAATGATTTCATCATTGACATTGTTTATCAGGGTTTAATATGGTAACATGGTCAGTGCTAAGATAAAGGGATATTCTTTGCAAGTTATAAGCAGTTTCAATCAGTTTAGCTCTTGACAACTCCGCTACAAACAATTGCTCTGTATGTGACTCTGTTGAATATATATACGGTACCTTGTGTTTTAATTTAGTTATTGTTTGTTTTTTATATTTTTTTCTGCAATTTGAGATATGGAGGGGACAAAAAAATGCATCCGTATAGTTCTTATTACCTATGCAGTTAGAAGAAGAGTAGTGAGAAATAATATGTTAGACATTCCTATAGCAATTGAAGATGCTGTTACATAAAGTCCCAAAACAAAGTGGTTTGGTAAGCCTAGTCTTAGGCCCTGATTAATCAAAGTGTATTCGCTATATTTCTATGTTAAAACACTTTGAAAAGTTGCACAATTTGTGACTTTTAGCCCATTCCAAAGAATTCCAGCCAAAGCAAACAAAGTGGGTGGATCTTGGTCTGGAGGGGGCACAGCAAAGACTGCTCAAGAATTCTCTGAAAGTTACTCTACTTTAGTGGTCCGATTCAGATGAGAAATGTACTCTAGTCCCTGATGGAGCTGCACATTACTGATAAGATACACCTAATTTATTAAATGGCATGTGCCTCTTAATGAATTAGGTGGATTTTATTTGACACGTCCATTATTAAGTTTGGTATATGAAATGCCAATAATCCAAAAGTTTACATACACTATATAAAAAGACACATATGCATGTTTTCCTCACTCTCTGATATGAAATCAGAATAAATCTTTTCCCATTTTAGCTCAATTGGGACTACCATTATTATTAATATTTGCTGAATGCCAGAATAATGAGAGAGAGAGGGCGAGAACATTTTAAGGCATTTTTATTACTTTCGGCAAAGTCACTAGTTTACATACAATACAATTAGTATTTGGTACCATTTCAATTAAACTGTGTGAATTTGGTCAAAAGTTTTGGATAACCTTCCACAAGCTTCTCACAATAGTTGGTAGGAATTTTAGCCCATTCCTCCTGACAGAACTGGTGTATCTCAGTCATGTTTGTTTCATGTGTGTATAAAATACATCCACGGGTATGTTTCTAACTCAGATGTTGCCAATACACCTAATCTTAGTGTACACTTGTAACATTGCAGAAAGTAATAAAAATGCTTCGAAAACATTCCCTCTCATTATCCTGGCATTTTGCAAATATTTATAATTACGGTAATCTTAATTGACCTAAAACAGGAAAGGTTTATTCTGATTTCATGTCTGATAGTGAGAAAAACATGCATATGTGTCCATATATATAGTGTATGTAAATGTTTGGTTTATTTCTAAAGGTGCTATTGATATGAATTTCTCAATACATATCAGCAAAACCTCATCCAATCCACTCAGGCAGCAAAATCAAACCATAGATGTCAATAAATTTAGTTATGTGTATTAATGAGAAACAACACAGGGAAAAATATTGAACACATTAAGAAAGAGAAGTGCAGAAAGCCATGGAAAATCATGACACGGACTGAAATCTATCAGTAATTTAAAAGCAATCCTGCCACTTACTGAAAAATAATAGTAGCTGATTCAACTGATGGCCTATAAAAAGGTGTCTCATTACCTAGGTGCCACACAATAAAAAACTAATGATAGGTTAAACTAGTGAGCTGTCTGAAGACCTTTTCAACCTGATTACTGCTAAATATACTCACGGTGTGATTACTGAACAATTACTAACCTACTAAAGGTTTCAGTGAGTGATGTTGGGGCAGTAATCTGGAAGTGGAGAGAACATGATTTAGGGCGGCTTCACACTGCAGTCAGGTCCGGTCCAGGGCTGTCAGGGATGAACCTGACAGCTCCGGACTGGATCTGAACACAGAACCGGAGGGCAATCCGGCTCCATAGACTCCCATGTTAGGGAGCACCGGATTGCCCCAGATTGCCCTGGATACTGCCGGACAGATGGAAACCGGATGGTGGATAGCTGCCATCTGGCTTCATCCGGCCCCATAGGAAACTATGGGGCCAAAATCCGGTCCGGGGCTGTCCGGTTTACACCGGACAGCTCCGGACCGGACCTGACCGCAGTGTGAAGCCGCCCATACCTGGCCACTATCAGGAGTTCTCCACAAGATTTCAGACAGAAGAGTGAAAAATATTATTAGAAGAATTGTTCAAGAACCAAGAAACACCCATGGAGAGCTACAGAAAGACCTGGAATCAGCAGATACAATTGTTTCAAAGAAAACAAAAAGTAATGCACTCAACTTTCATGGCCTTTATGCATGCTCACCATTTAAGACTCCATTACTGAACAACAAGCGTGTTTTAAGTTTGCTCAAAAACATTTAGACAATCCTGTGAAATACTGAGAGATTATAATCTACTCAGATGAAACCAAAATTGAACTAATTGGATGCCATAATACATGTTTGGAGGCCAAAAGGAACTGTATATCACATTAAAAAAAACATATCAACAGTAAAGTTTGAAGGTGGGAACATTATGGTTGGGTCGCTTTTTCATCATATGGGACTGGCAAGCTTCATATAATTGAAGGACAAATGTACTAAGATATACAAATAAAGTGATTGGTCACAGCACCTGTGGTTACGTGCTAGGCCCCTCGTACCTCCAGCCTGCACCTGGACGCACGTCCAAACCGGAGAGTTCACATCCGGAACATAATAGCATATCAAAGCAAAAAACGGACAGCGCCACAGACCTTTGATGGTGAAAGAATTCTCTGTGTTTATTCCATGGTCAAGAAAAAAGCGACGTTTCGACCACGCCTGTGGTCTTTATCAAGCTTGATAAAGACCACAGGCGTGGTCGAAACGTCGCTTTTTTCTTGATCATGGAATAAACACAGAGAATTCTTTCACCATCAATGGAAATGTACTAAGATATTTACCGGGATGATGAAGATGAAAGAAGGGTGAACATTTCAGAAAGACAATGATTTCTGACACACAGCCAAAGAAACTCTAAATTTGTTTCAGAGTAAGAAAATAAAGCTGCTAAAATGGCTCAGCTAATCACCTGACCTGAATCCAACAGACAATTTATGAAAGGAACTAAAGGTCAGAGTTCATAGAAAAAAATCAAACTATTGGATTTGAAAAGTGTTTCACGGAAGAGCAGGTCAAGATCACTCATTAGCAATATATGTTATTAGATTCCCCATACAGGAGGAGACAAGAAGCTGTCATCACCAATTAAGGCTTTTGTCCGGCATAGTAAATAATTTCAGTAAGTGTGTTCAATACTTTTTCCCTGTGTTATTTCTCATTATTAAATATCACTGAATTTATGAATATCTATGATTTAATTTCTTTGCCTTTGTGATTCAATTGCTACTGACTTCTGGTGAGAAATACATGTAAATGGCACCTTTAGACATATACTTACGTAGAAAATTGTTGACGTGTTCAAAACTTATTTTACTAACTGAATTATTCAAGTGTACTATTTTATCTATTATATTTTGTGGTGCTTATCTGGTGTTCTTTTGTTAAAGGGGATATCCTGGAATATGATATTGAGAACTTTATCCTTGTAGATCATAAATAGCAGATTTGAGCGGGCCTGAGAATTGTATCTGATCTGCAGTATCTTGCTATGGGGACTGTTCAGCTCTGATTTATATTTACATTGGACCAGCACCAAAGCTCATAATTACTACTCTGATATTGATGAACTATCCTGAAATCAGGACATCATTCATTATCATGCATTCAGCCAACCCTCTGATGATTTAATTTATACTTTACATCAATATTATATGCCCAGACAACCCTTTTTAATCCGTGAAAGCAATATCACATAAAAATAATACGTGCAACTGCTCATACTTGCTGGCTTCATTGTTGCCTTGTGATACCATTGAGAGATGTGGATGGATTGCTATGGCAGTCAGGGTCTTACTGAAAAGCCCTTTTACTGCCACCTTAGTATTCTTAGGCTAGGGTCACACTTCAGGTTTTTTTTTTTTTAAAACCTGGTCCGGTTTTGAGCTTTTAAAAATCTCAAAACCGGATCCGGAAACGCTCCTCATAGGAGCCTATGATAAAAACTGGATTGCTTCACAAGCAATCCAGTTACCGCCTCTGGCTCTGCAGCCTACGTGAAAGATCATGCAGGCTGCAGTTTTCGGAGCTGTTCTAAGCCCTGCAATGTGGTAACCAGATTGCTCAGGATGTGTAATCCTGAGCAATGCGGTTACCGCATATACTTTGCTTATCCTGGCTGCTGCTGCCCAAAGATCTTACTGTATAAGCCTTCAAGACCTCAGACAGCGCACGTACTATACCTACAATAGGTAAAGTATGCGCAGCAGTCAGGGGAGCTGCCGGCTTCATTGATAAAAGTTGTACAGAGACGACAGGACTCGGCAATACTGTACAGAGGAATTAACCCCTGATATGCCCACCTGAGTGGGTAGCATGTCTCTAGGGGGGTGGCCACCCCCTAGAGACATGATGGCCAAAATTAATATTAACAATGCAGCTTTTGTAACACTTTAAGCACTTTGCTTATCCCAGCGGGAGCCGGGATAAGCAAAGTATACGGGAACTGGATTGCTCAGGATTACACATCCTGATCAATCCGGTTATTGCAATGCGGTTTCCTCCACACATTTTTCATTAAAAATGTGTGGGACCGCAATTGCGTTCACCGCATCTAGATCTGGATGCGGTGAACGCAATTCTATTTTAAAGTGTGACCCTAGCCTTACAAAGCTCAGCTATATGTTCTGGTTCAAATAACACAAAGACTTACACTATAACTTTGGTATCACTGTAGTCGTCCTGACCCGGAGGATCATGACTCATAATAATTTTTTCAAACAGAATGTGCGCTATAAAAACAAAACCCTAAAAATCATGGCGGAATTGCATTTTTTTCCCAATTTCACCACACTTGGAATTTTTCAGTACATCAAATGGCAAAATGAGTGGTGTCATTCAAAAATACAAATTTTCTGCAAAAACAAGCCATCATACAACTATGCAAATGGAAAAATAAAAAAGTTATGGCTCTTGAAAAAGGGGAGTAATAAAAGGACAAAAATTAATATTGACTATTGTGGAGAGAAATTAGTGGCTACGGAGAGAAATGAATTACTTCGTCCAGAGTTCAGTGCAACAGTCGCACATTCCTAGTACGGCTCTGACTGGAGAGATTTAGGTCTCTCCATCCAAACTGAACAGACTCCTAGGCATATATGAGGCTGACCAGTTCAGATAAAGAGAACCATGGTCAAGCCAGTCATTGGGGTCCATACTAGGACTATGAAACATGGATGTGTGAATCTGGTCTTATATGGTCGGTTTACAATGTGTGGTATATGACCCTTAACAATTTCTCCACTTGATATAGGTGCAGGAACTCACATAGGCTGGGGTCACATTTGGACAGGTTATTGCGGTTACCGCATCCAGATCCGGATGCGGTAACCGCAATTTCCTTCAGACACATTTTTTGACAAACTGGAATGCAGTAACCAGATTGCTCTGGATGTGTAATCCATGTACTGTATGCCTCAGGGATCAACAAAGGGTTAATCTTAATAATAGATGTGGCCAACATAGGAGCCCATTATAGCAATCCTCCTGCAGTTTGCAAACCACTGCGAAAACTGCAGCCTGCATGATTTTTACCACAGGCTGCAATTCCACAAGCGGTAACCAGATTGCATGTAGTGCAATCCGGTTAAAATAATTGCATCCTATGGGATGCGGTTTCTCATCCGGTTTTGAGCACTTTTACTGCTTAAACCGGATCAGGATCTGCAGAGCCCTGCCGCAAGTGTGACCCCATCCATAGACACAGCAAGATTTAACT
>JARQOC010000006.1:279736549-279820299 GCA_033576535.1 Allobates femoralis
GCCAGAAAAATCGATGTAAATACTTAAGTCCCAAAAAAAGGGTTGATAAAAGTATTATAGGAGTGATACCTTTATTGGCTAACAAGAAAAATTATATTTGTAAGCTTTCAGAGCTCAAGGCTCCTTCATCAGACAATATCACAAATGAGTTACTGAGACATTTAAATACAAAATACAGTAGGAATAAGGAAAAGGAGGTGTGTTAAGGAAATGAAAATGAAGTCTTTGTTAATGATGTAGATGACATGCACTGGTCATTTACACATCAGAAGATCTTCTGTGGAAGTGTTAGTTGTGTCTAGGTAATGAGTCATAAATCCAGGTGTCAAATTAAGTCCTTTTGTTAAGGTTTGGAACATTCTTATGAATTTGAATTCCCAGATTTTACGTTCTCTGTCATTTTTAAAGTGACCTTTCAATATCAGGACTGTTAGGTCGGCCATGCTGTGTCCAGGCTCAGAGAAGTGAATTCCTACAGGCATGTCCAGCTTATGTTTTATTGTATGTCTATGTAAATTCATCCTTGTCTGTAGCTTTTGCATTGTTTCCCCAATATACATTCCTGTAGTGCACTTTGTACATTGTATCATATACACCACATTGGAGGATGTACATGAAAAGAAGTCCATGATCTTATAGTCCTGGTTTGTGTTGGGTATAAGGACTGTATCTGTTGGTGATATGTGGGCACAGGTCTTGCATTTCTTGCTGTTACAGGGGAATGTGCCTGTCTGTGATGGTGATGTGAGGACACTTCTGACAAGGAGATTCCTTACATTGGGGGGCTGTTTGTAGGACAGCAGTGGCAGTTCTGGGAATATGACTTTAAGTCTGTGGTCTTTGTGGAATATGGGCTGAAGATCAGCACCAATTCTCCTTAGGATGTTCATATGAGGATTGTATGTGACCACAAGAGGCACCCTGCTGTTGTCCTCCTTCTGTTTGTAATCCAGGAGGCTGCTTCTTGGGACCCTTGCAGCTCTGTGGATCTGTTCATCTATTACCAGAGGATGGTATCCTTGGTTTAGGAATGTTTTCCTCAGTGATAATAGTTGTAGTTCTCTGTCTTCATTGTTTGAACAGATCCGAATGTACCTCAGAGCTTGACTGTAGATTATTGATTTTTTTGTGTGTCTTGGATGGAAGCTGTTCCATCTCAGGTATGCCGGACGTCCTGTGGGTTTATGGTAAATAGACGTTTGTATGGTATTGTCTTTAATGTATATGGTTGTGTCCAGAAAATGTATTTGTGACTTTGAAAAGTTGAGGGTGAGCTTGATAGTAGGGTGAAACTTGTTGAAATTGTTGTGGAAGGTAAGCAGATCATCCTTTGAGCCTGACCAGATTATTAGTAGGTCATCAATATAGCGGAAGTATGCTAGAGGTTTGATAGTACAAGATGCCAAAAAGTCATGTTCTAGTTTAGCCATAAACAGGTTAGCATACTGTGGTGACATTTTGCTTCCCATGGCACTGCCCATACACTGTTGGTATATATTGTCCCCAAAGGAAAAATAGTTGTGCTGGAGTACAAACCTGATGAATTGCAGGGCTGGTTCCGTGGCCAGATTGTTTTTTTGGAGGAAATATTCGCATGCAGCAATCCCATCTTTGTGAGGAATGTTGGAGTAAAGGGACTCTACATCCATGGTGGCTAATATTGTGTCCTCTGGAAGTGGACCCAGGGCTGACAATTTGCAGAGAATGTCTGTGGTGTCCTGGATGTAGCTGGGTGTTTGCCTCACCAAGGGTTTTAGAATGTTCTCCACCCAGCCAGAGATATTCTCGGTTAATGTCCCAATACCAGAGATGATGGGTCTCCCTGGATTGCCTTCTTTATGTATTTTAGGTAACATGTAGAAGGTGCCTGTTTTGGGGTTGTTTGGTATTAGGTCCAGTAGAGAGGATGACATAGAGTCGAACCCATTGATGATCTTTGTTAAATCCTCTTTGTATATTTTGGTGGGATCCTCCTGAAGGGGGGTGTAGTATTTTTTGTCCAAGAGTTGCCTGTGTGCTTCTTGGATGTAGTCCGACATATTCATAATCACTACAGCTCCTCCTTTATCTGCTGGTATAATGATGATATTATTGTTGGACTTTAAGGATTTTATGGCTTTTCTTTCCTCCATGCTGATATTGATTGGTACTTTGAGGCGTTTGTCCAAAATATCAGATTTTACTTTTTTACGGAAACAGTCTATGTAGTGGTCCAGAGTTTGGTTGTGCCCAGGTGGTGGGGTCCAGTCTGTCCTCTTTTTCTTTTTTGGTGTGTCTTCCACGTTGATTTGCGATGTATCATCTGTGTGATCATGGAAAAATTCTTTTAGTCTTAATCTGCGGAAGAATTCCTCAATGTCACTACAGAACTGAGTAGTGTCCAGTTGTTTAGTGGGACAGAATGTTAGACCCTTTGATAGAACCTTCAGTTCTGACATATTTGGCTCATACTGTGAGAGGTTCACAACAGATGATGATGTATTGAAATTCTGTAAATTTGGCTTACCTTCCGCTACATTGAGCCCTGCTTTCTTCCTGAGTCTGTTGAGTTTCTTTTTCTTGTTGATAATTAGGTGGTATTGTAATTTGTTATAAAAGTCCTGTAATGTCTCCTTGGTTGACACCTGGATTTATGACTCATTACCTAGACACAACTAACACTTCCACAGAAGATCTTCTGATGTGTAAATGACCAGTGCATGTCATCTACATCATTAACAAAGACTTCATTTTCATTTCCTTAACACACCTCCTTTTCCTTATTCCTACTGTATTTTGTATTTAAATGTCTCAGTAACTCATTTGTGATATTGTCTGATGAAGGAGCCTTGAGCTCTGAAAGCTTACAAATATAATTTTTCTTGTTAGCCAATAAAGGTATCACTCCTATAATACTTTTATCAACCCTTTTTTTGGGACTTAAGTATTTACATTAATTTTTCCAACAAAATTTACGAAAACATTTTTTAGGGACCAGATCACATTTGAAGTCACTTTGAGAGGCCTATGTGACAGAAAACACCCAAAAGTGACAGCATTCTAAAAACTGCACCCCTCAAACTGCTCAAAACCATGTACAAAAGCTTATTAGCCCATCAGGTGCTTCACAGGATCTAAAGCAATGTGGAAGAAAAAAAATGAAGATTTTACTTTTTCCCACAAAAATTTTACTTTTCAGAAGGTTACCAGGAAAAATTGCACCATACAATTTGCTGCACAATTTCTCTTGAGTTCATCAATACCCCATGTGTGGTGGAGAACTACTGTTTGGGTACACGGCAGGTCTCGGAAGGGAATGATAGCCATTTTAATGTCAAAGAGAAAAGTGGCTAGACTAGAGCAGATGCCATGTCGTGCCATGTCGTGCTTGCAGAGCCCCTTAAATGTCTAAACAGTGAAAGCCGACCCCATTTAGGAAATTACACCCCACAAGGAGTTTATTTAGAGGTGTGATGATCATCTTGAACCCACAAGTTGCTTCACAAAATTTAGCTTTATCCCCAATTTGTTTATTTTCACAAGAGTAAAAGGACCAAACAATTTGTTATGCAATTTCTCCTGAGTACACCAACACCCCATATGTGGGGAAAAACTACTGTTTGGGTGCACCGCAGGGCACAGAATGGAAGGAGCGCTTTTTGAATTTTAGAACACAAAATTTTCTAGAATCAATAGCAGATGCCATGTCGTATTTGGTAAATCCCTTATGTGCTTAAAGGGATCCTGTCACCTCCAAAACGCCTCCTAAGCTACCAAAACATGTCCCTGCATCATCCTATCACTAATCTCACACTCCTTTTGTCTCTTAAAAGCATCCTGTGAAAGTGCATAAAAACGTTTTAATACTTACTCATTAGTGATTATAATTAGAAGGGGCTATATTCTTTAACCCTTAGGGCGTGTTGGTTTGCAGCCTCGAGGATCCAGCGCTCTTTGTCTGTGTTGCTCTGCTCGTGCAGGCTTTACCCTCTCTATCACTCACAGAATGCAAATCATTAGTCCTGCCTTCAGCTCCACATCACAGCAGAGGCTGCACAGAGAGAGAGGGTGGATCATTCAGGCTACAAAACAACATGCCCTAAGGGCTATAGAATATAGCCCCTGCTAATTATAATCCCTAATGAGTGAGTATTAAAACGTTTTTATGCACTTTCACAGGATGCTTTTAGGAGACAAAAGGAGTGTAAAATTAGGGTGCCTTCACACTTGCGTTTGGAACACAGCGCACTGAACGCAGCCAAACGCTTGCACACATGCGTTCCTATGTTTAACATGGGAACGCATGTGCCTGCATATGGCTGCATATGGCTACATTTGCGTTCAGATGCGCACAATTTGTGCACCCTCCGAAGGCAGTCCAAACGCATCATGTTGCATTTTTTGTGCGTTTGCAGGCGCTTGTTTTATCTGCAAGCGCCCGCAAGCGCACAAACCATGCATTAAAGCCAATGGATCCACAGTGTCCTCCACATGACAGCGCAGGAGAACGCTGCGGATCTCATTGAAATCTCTCCCGGTAGCCACCAGTGATCAGCGGCAGCCACTGGGAGATCAGATACAGCGGTGACAGCGCGGGAGATTTGAAGATACAGCTGGTCGCTGCGTCAAATCTCCCGCGCCGACCTCACCTATTCGATGTTGGCGCGGGAGATTTGAAGATACAGCTGATCGCTGCTTCAAATCTCCCGAACCGACCTCACCTATTCGATGTTGGCGCGGGAGATTTGAAGCAGCGATCAGCTGTTTCTTATCTCCTGCACCGATATCACCCTATTCGGTGTCGGCACAGGAGATTTAAACAGCTGTCAGATCAGCTGTATCTTCAAATCTCCTGCACTGACACTGGCAGGAGATCAGCTGGGGCCAGGAGGAGGAGATCTCCACCACTGATCTCCTCCTCCAGGCCGCCCCCGAGACAGCTGATTGGCTGGACGGGGTGCATATTAATGTGAACGCATGCGGAGATTGTCCACTGTGTTCACATTAATATGGCTGTGTTTGCACTGCGTTTGCGTCTGTAATTTTTCCAGAGTGCGACAATACCCTCCATGTAATCGGAAACTACTTTTGAGGTACAGTACAAAGCTGAGAAATTAAGGAACACTATTGGACTTCAAAATTTGTTGAAATGGTTTGCGAGTGCCATATTACATAGGTAAAGCCCTTGAGGTGCCAGAACAGCAGAAATCCTCAACATGTGACCTCATTTTACAAACTGAATTCATTATTGAATTCATCTAGAGCATATTAATGTCACAATTATTGTTGTATGATAAGTCTGCTCACCTCCCAGGTATGGAGTGCTCAGAAAAATTATTTGATAATCAGATATTCTATTTCTAGCACACACTCAAAGGGAAGGGAAAAAAAACAAAGTGATGTTCAAACAAGTCCAAGTCTTTATTTTTGTCTCATTCACAAAAGAACTGAATAACTGTTATGACTTTTCCGCAAACACTGCCTTGTTCACGTTGTATTGCAGCTGACAGAAATATAGAGACAAAAATATGTATCAGATAAGGATAACCAGGATAGCTGTAAAGAAAGGGAAACGTTAACCTTAGAAGCCACCTAAACACAGTCCTTATTTGAGGGCTATCTCACTTCTCTCTGAGGTATTCACCTATTATATTACAATAGGATAAGCAATTGTTTTTCGTTATAACTATGCTGTATGAGTCATACATCGTTTAATTTGCAAAACCCTTTTATTTCATTTGTTCTCCATATTGGTGTACAAAACAAGCCATGTACTCTTTCAAGTGTAATTTTTCTGATATTTATGATACTGTATGTAGGCAGTGTTTTCCGACACGTCGTAACAGTTATTCGGTTCTTGGATTTTTTTTCTTTTCCCTTCCCTTTGAGAGTGTGCCAGAAATATACTCTATCTGAATGCACAGCTATGTCATGATATTTTATATTATTGGGCAGTGAAGAAAAAATAATTTACATAGAAGCCTCAATACAAGTGCTCAATGTAGAGGGCAGGATAAATTTGAGCCAAGCCATACTTCGCTCTTGAGGAGGCAGAATAAACAAATCAACAGCAGTTGAAGAATTGACTTTAGTACTATTATTCACACCTTTCACTTTGATGTATAAGTGATAAGGCCCCTTTATTCCTCATGTCAGTGCAATTACAGTGATAAGCTCATTATGTGCATGGCAAGTAGCCTCCCACACCTTGTTGTAGGTTGAGGTGATTTATTAGCGTGCACCTGGGCTTGCTCCACATAGTGGGGTCTGACTGCATCCTGCAAGTGCAGTGTTGGTTTTTGTTTTTGGCATTGATGGTAAGAAATTACAATGATACCAGATTTATATTGAGGGTTTTTTTAGGCATGCCTTCTATCACACTTAAAAAATGTTTTTAATAAACGTTTTTGCATGACCGAATTTTGAATGCTATCGTTTTTTACTTTTCTGCCAGCAGAGTCATGTGAGGGCTCGTTTTTTGAGGGATGAGTTTGAGTTTTTATTAGTTTAATTTATGGCCACATCATTTCTTTTTATCACATTCTATTCTGCTTTTTGTAAGGCAGAATCATGAAGAAACAGTAATTCAGGAAACCCTGTCGTAAAAGCAATAGGACAGCTTTTTTCTTTGGGTTAATACAAATACTGCAATACTACATTTATACTATCTTTGTTTTATGTGTTGCTGCCTTTACACCATAAAAACAATTTTATAGAAAATTAGTTTTAACATTGCTGTATTCTGAGCGCTGTGGCTTTTTATTTCATTTTCAGCAATACCATTTCTATTATCGATGACTTTTTGATCACCTTTTATTCCATTTTTTTGACCGTATGATGAAAAAGGATAGTTTTTTTTCAGCATTACTTATTACACTCCTGGCATGATGCAAGAGACTTTCCATAGCTGGGTGAGCCTGAGGTCAAAATGAGATCATCATGATGACCTCAGGTTGCCATGGCAATGACCTGCCTCCCCCCCCTTCCTCCGTGATCATGTCTCAGGAATCCCGAGCGCTTCAGACAGGAGCACACTCCCTCATCCAGCATCCTAAATGCTGTGATTGGTATTGAGCGCTGCATTTAACCCCATCACCCCCGGGCAATTTTCAGTTTTTTTGTTTACCCTCTCCTTCTTTCAAAAGCTATAACTTTTTTTATTTTTCCATCAATATAGCCATATGAAGACTTGTTTTTTGTGGGACGAGTTGTACTATTGAATGACATAATTTATTTTACCATATAGTGTTCAGGAAAATGGAAAAAAAATTCCAACTACAGTGAAATTGCAAAATTATGTGCAATTACACATTTTTTGGAGTTTTTTTTATTCACCATATTCAATATATGCTAAAACTGATATGTCGGTATGATGCCTTGAGTCAGTATGAGTTTGTAGATATAAAACATGTATACTTTTACTTTTAACTAAGTGGTGAAATAAAATTTAGAAGTTTTGAAAGAAAAAGAATTGCACGTATTTGCCACTTTCTGCAACCCATAGCGTCCTCATTTTTCAGCATCTGGGGCTATGTGACAACTTATTTTTTGTGGCTTGAGCTAATGTTTATAATGATACCATTTTTGAGTAGGTGCAATGTTTTGATCACCTGTTATTGCATTTTGTTGCAATGTTGTGTCAACCAAAAAAAATGTTAAGTTTGTCGTTTGGACTGTTTTCTGTTACACAGTTTACAGCTCTGATTAATTGATTTAATATTTTGATAGATCAGGCATTACTGAATGCTGCAATACCAAATATGTGTATTTTTTTAAAATAGTTTTATGCTCAATGGGGCAAAAGGGGGGTGATTTGAACTTTTATTTTTTTGCGGCTTGAGCTGACATTTCTAATGATTTCATTTTTGGGTAGATGCGCTATTTTTGATCGCCCGTTATTGCAGTGTTATGGTGACCAAAAAAACGTACGTTTGGCATTTGGACTTTTTTTCCGTAATGCAGTTTACTGATCTGATTAATTAATTTTATATTTTGATAGATCGGGCATTTATTTTATCATTAATGATTTATATTAAGAAGAATAATTTTTGTTCACAATATCTTAATAACATGACATTAGTATAGGAAAGAGGGAAAAAAGAGGGATGGAGATATATCATTCATCTCAATAGAAAAGTCAGAATAAAGGAAGGCACTCGTATACAGGGAGAGTTTAGGAGGAGCAGTGCCCAGAACGTGTCCAGAAAAAAAAAAAAAACTGAGCAGCCGTGTCACGTAGTTTAGGACATCCCTGGTTAGGAAATAGGCATAAAATCATGACAGCCCAGTTAATGAGTTGTAGAATAGAAATCAGTGTGCCGTGCTGCTGAGTACTGTCACAGTAACTTGGGTGTCCCAAAAGTTCCAGCTCCACATATGCTCCGGGGCTCTCCATTCTCAAATATCTGGAAACTTGTCCCAAAGTGGGCTTACATTCCAGCATTAAACATGAGTGTCTTAGGAGAAGGGGGAAAAGGTAGGGGGGGAAAGGTGGGAAGGACACGAGAAAGAGATAAGAAGGGGAAAGGGGGAGATGAGGAGAAAGGAGGGAGGGATTAGGGGAGGGTGAAGGGAAAGGGGAAAGGGGGAAAGTACCCCCCCGGGTCCCAACACAACACCAGGGTCTAAAGCAGGATACCCTAGTGTGGGATCTTCATTGCCAGAGGATGTGTACTCCACACTTCCCAAGCGTCTGCTACGTATCTTCTAGAACCAATGTCAAGAGCAAGGTAATATTTGTGACAAAAGATGTTATTAATCTTGTCCGTTAGATCACTCATCGTGAAGGGGGGGATATCTGTTTCCATTTAGCGGCTATGCAAATTCTAGCTGCGGTGAGGACGTAGGTCATCAGATGGCGCACCACCGGGGGGAACGACATGAACCCCAGATGAAGAGCCGCCACCTGTGGATCCAGGGGTATTGTAGCTCCCGTGAGGGAGTTGAGGAGTCCAGACACCAGCTGCCAGAACTGGGCAATTTTGGGACAGCCCCACCACATGTGGGGGAGATCTCCCCTCTGGCCGCACTGTTTCCAGCACAGAGGTGAGGTCCCTTTGCCGAATTTTGCCAGCTTCGAGGGGGGGTATACCAGCGGAGGTGGATCTTCTTCAGCAATTCTATATGATTAATGCATCTTGATGCTGCCAGTACACAGTGTATAGCATCCTCCCAATCCTCCACCTCCGCCCGGAAACCCAATTCCTGTTCACATCTCCTTGTATATGGTGGTTGTTCAGGGGTGTCACGCTCCAGTAGCTCCGAACATAGCAGTGAAAGAGATTTTAGGGGGTGCGGAGAAGTAAGCAGGCTGCGTCTGAGGGCCGAAGAGGAGCCCAGAGGGAGTAGGTCTTGGCCAAATGTGTTTGAGCGAATGAAGTGTGATACTTGGTGGAATTGGAGAAAGGACGTCTTTAGGTCAGGGTTGGCCATAAATTCCTCTAGGGTAAGCAATCGGTGGCCGTGGAGGAGCTCGCTCAGTCTCCTAGGGCCTTTATCTCTCCAAAGGGAGAGGTTCAGGGAGGGAATGAACCAACATAGCGCCCCCAAAGGAAAATCCTCTGGAGGGAGCTTGGCCCAGTCCCCCCCAGCGGACTCCACACCGCCAACAGTTCTCTAATCGTGCCAAGTAAATGAGAGTCACGAATATGGCCCACAGAACTCGCTGCTAAGAGAGAACGGAGCGAGCTCCCCTGGAGTGTGTCCTCCTCGATCTGTTTCCACCCTTGAGTTTCTTCCTCACTCCACCATTTCCCCGCCACCTCTAGAACAGACACTTTGCGATACCCCTCGACGTTCGGGACTCCCATGCCCCCCCTCTTAAGATGCCCATAGAGTAAGGTACCTCTGATTCTCACCGGTTTGTTAACCCAGACACATTTGGTGATCATAGATTGTAAACGTGAAATCAACTTGGGAGGGTAGTGGATCGGGGCACACCTAGACATATACAGGATCTTGGGGAGCCACATCATCCTTACCACCTGAATCCTCGCCATCCATGACATTGATCTCAATGGGAGTTCACCGAGAGTCCCACTAAGATCCGACAGTAGGCGCTCTATATTCTTCTCCGCCACCTTACCAGAAGGGCAGAGGAAAATCCCCAGGTAGGGGATCCCCGCAGGAGACCACCTAAAGGGGTAGGATCCAGATAGGTGAGCCGAATCACTCCCCGAAATTCCCATTGGGAAAAGCAATGATTTACCCACGTTAAGCTTATGATAGGAAATTCGCGCAAAAAGGTTAAGCCTGTCCATAACTCCCGGGAGTGAGGAGTGAGGGTTTTCCGTTATTACAATGACATCATCGGCATAGAGGCCCACCACATGTTTTCTATACCCCACCATAATCCCCGAAATGGTCGGGTCAGCTCTCAAGGAAGCCGCAAGGGGTTCCATAACAAGGGCAAACACTAGAGGGGAGAGGGGGCAACCCTGCCGAGTGCCATTTGAAATTCAGAAAGTTCGTGACGCATACCCCGATATCAGGACTTTCGCACAAGGGTGTGAGTAAAGGCTGAGGATTGCTGACAGGATAGGGCCTGAAAAACCAAAGGCGGAGAGGACCTCCCAGAGGTAACCCCAATGCACCCTATCAACACACAAAGGCACCCCCTCCTTTCAGCCACCTCGATCAAGTTCAGCATCCTCCTCGTCCCATCATTAGCTTGCCTACCCTGCACAAATCCCACCTGGTCCTGATCCACCAGAAGGGGAATCACGTCACACAGATGGTTGGCTAGTAATTTGGCGTAAAGTTTCAAATCCGTGTTTAGAAGTGATATCGGGCGAAAATTCTCCGGCCGGTCCTGGTCCTTTCCCGGCTTGGGAATAGTGGAGATCAAGGCCTCCAGCGCAACCTCCGGGATAGACCCGGCTGTTTGCCAGTTGTTAAATAGTCTCAAAAGAAAAGTGGACAGGACCTGACCGAAGAGTTTGTAATATTCGTAGGGCTGAGTTTCTTTTTACAACCTTAATCACTGTATCTATCTCAGCTCGTGTGAAGGGGGTGTTAAGTTTATCCAGGACATCCGAGGGGATTTTCGGGAGGGCAAGGCTTCCCAGGAAGTTTACTATAGTTTCTGCCGTAGGTTGGGGCGTCAAGGGGTTATCCTTCAAATTGTAGAGTTTCTCATAATACGTAGCGAACACTTCTGCTATCTCAGTGGGATTTCTAACTAATCTCCATCCCGCCTCCCTCATGGCTGCGACCATGCCTTTCGCCGCTCTTTTTTTAATTCAGCGGGCCAGGATTTTTCCTGCCCTATCCCCTGTTTCGTAAAATTTAGTTTGCAACCTTTGGAGCCCTATTTCGTGTTGTCTAAGTAAAAGGGATCTCAGTTTATTCCTAGTGTTGAGGATCTGAGATTGGAGAAGGGGCGAAGGTGACTGCTTATTTGCCGCTTATAATTGTTGAATTTCAGTTGTCCAGTCATGTAGGAGTTTTTCCCTGAGTTTTTTAGCTCTGGCGGCTTTTTGAATCAGAAGACCACGGAGGACCGTCTTATGGGCGTACCAAAGTATGTCGTCCGCTATCTCCCCAGTGTCATTTAGATTGAAATAGTCCGCAATTGATTCACCAATGCTCTCAACGACCTCTCGGTTCACCAGGCAGCTCGCATTTAGCCTCCAATGTCAGAAAGCACCACCCCCCGATTCCAGCTCCAACTCCAGGGTGATCGGACCATGATCCGACCAAGTGATCACACCCAGCTCCGATGACCAGCAGCTCTCTAAGACGAGGTCATTTACCAGAAAGAAGTCAATTCTGGAATAGGACCCATGTACAGGGGAGAAGAAGGAATAATCCCTCTCCTCCGCGTGATGGTATCTCCAGACATCGTGGAGGTGGTGCTCCGGACAGAGACAGCCCAGCGAACCCCCCCTCCGAGGTGTAGATGAGGAGGAGTCGATGCGGGGCTCCATGATCGCATTAAAGTCGCCGCAGACTATCAGTTTACCCTTCACCTCCCTCTCCAAGCGTGTGAATAAGGCTCTCACAAATTTCAGTTGACCCACATTCGGGCCGTACACACTGACCACCGTATAGGTGGACCCTCCAATGTCGCAACAGACCGACACATATCTTCCCACTGGTCTGAATAAGTGGAGTGGAGAGTAAATTGAACCGTGTGTTTGAAAAAGATGCAAACCCCCGTCTTCTTCATTGCCGCATTGGCGAAAAATCTGTGGGGGAAATCTTTATGGCAAAGTCTGGCATTATCTAGTTCCAACAGATGGGTCTCTTGGAAGCAGAGGATATCAGCTCTCGACAATTTGGCCTCCCGCCATAGGAAACACCTCTTGGCGGGAGAATTAAGGCTGTTAACGTTCAGAGAGGGTACCTGAAACGTCATGGCAAGACCCAGAGGAGCCCCCAGGGCGGAGAAAGGGAGAAGAGAAGAGGAGATCAAAGGGAGATATTAGTGGGGGGGGGGAGGGGGAACACTTAAAATAGGGAGAGGGGGATCAAGAGAGGATCAGGAAAGGAAAAGGGAGAGCGTCCTAGGATAGAGGGGGGGAAAGGGTACAAGAAGAAAAAAGGGATTATCCACAAACAAAACTGTTATGTAAGCTTTGGTAAGGATCCCCAACTACAGGAATCCAGTACATGGGGCGGTCACTGGGTGCAGATCCAGATCCTCAACTGCGTAACATGCACCAGGAGGAACCGGATCACCCAGAATCCAGAACTAGCTGGAAAGTACCTTATGGGATAATAACCTGAAGAATCCCCCCAGAGAGACCCAGAAGAAGTGGTAGCTTCAAGCTCAGCATGTAGAAGCAATAATCAAGTGGCGTCGTCATCCTCCAGCGCCACCCCATTGTCACAATTGGGGTTCTCTGTTGTGGCTCCCTTCGTTGCGGGAAGGAGAAGTGGTTAAGCGCCAAGCTCTCAGAGCTTTCCGTCGGAGGGTGGGTGATGAAAAAGAATGGCGTTTGCCATCGAATTTGAAATTGAGGGATACTGGTGACCCCCAGATGTAAGGGACACCCCGGTCTCTAAGTATTTTGCAGCTTGAGGCAAATTCTCGGCGGCGTGCAAGAGTTCCTGGTGAGAGGTCTTGGAAGATTGAGATCTGTCCATATGGATTAGGAAGGGGGGGGCCGTCTCATTCGTTGCAATAAGCGCTCTGTTATGCCCGATCGTGAAATGTGCACTAGGATGTCTCTAGGAACCCCCTCTGGCAGGTTTTGAGGCTTGGGGATACGGAAGGCTTTGTCAATAGTTAGATCTGAAGAGGGGCAATCAGTCAGGGCAGCTGTTAGAAAAGAGGACACAAGCGTGCGAGGGTCTGCAGTTTCTCCCTCCTCCCTCATACCTCTAATCTTAAAGTTGTTGCGACGGAGTTGATCCTCTATGTGATTCAACATGCCTGAAACCGACGCCATTTCCCTGTCCAGCTCCGCATGGCTGTCCGCCAGGCTATTGTGGGCCTTGGCAAAATCCCCCATCTTCTCCTCTAGGTGTATAGTTCTTTCATTTAATGTCCCCACGTCCTCTCTCAGTGTACCGATCAGAGACTTAGACCAGGGTGTCTCTTAGAGTTCCCAGACATGCTTTCAGCATGCCTTGTGTCACTGGGGCATCATCCCCAGAGCATGAGTCCCGGTTCTCATGGGAACGCTGCGTGTGGGAATCCAGAGAGAGCATAGGGGACTGAGCGCGATGCTCTGCAGCTGGCGCCATTTTAGTCTGTTAGTCTACTCTCTGTTTGGCGCTGTTTTGGAGCCGGTCTAGGCATTGTGGCGGAGTCCAGGGGCACTTACAGAAACGGGGAGTCGTTTGTGGGCTGTGAAGAGCCGTTAGAAAGCTGTTAACCGGGTCTCTCTGCGGAGCTCTCCTAGCTTGCGACCAGCGCCATGAGCTGCTGGACACGCCCCTCAGATCGGGCATTTATGAATGCAGCCATACCAAATATGTGTATTTAAAAAAAAAATGTAATAGTATTATTTTAAATGGGGCAAAAGGGGATGATTTAAACCTATGTTTTTTTCGTATTTTTAAAAAATCTTTTTAGTTTTTTTCTTTATTTTACACTGCCTCCTAGGGGGCCTAAGTGCTGCACAGTCCAGTTGCTTCTGCTATGCACAGATGAGCTGCTGCATGTCTGTACATAGCAGAAATCATAACTTTGTGTGGATGCAGGCGATCGCTGTGCATCCACAGGAAATGATTGCAGACAGAATCCACGGTTATCACAGGACCCCGGGCTGCCAATGTAACCATTGGAGGTCCTATGATCGCATCACGGAACCTCTGATTATGGTGGGGAACGGCTTGATCCCCACCACAGTGCTTTGGATCATGTCAGTGATTGACAGCGTGATCCATAGGGTTAACAGCACTGAGTGGATTGCTGATCGAATTGGTGCTGTTAGTTACACATTTCAGCTGATCTGATCAACTGAGATGTGTGGGGTATGATGCAAGCTCAGCACATGAGCTTGCATTAAAGGAAGGGACACAGTCAAGAGCTTATATATATGCTGTTGGTCGTGAAGAGGTTAAAGGGTTAAACAGCCCAGGGCAGTGCAGGCATCACTTTTGGTTGTGAGAACCAGATCTCAGCTGTAACATAAGTCGAAATCTTGGCAGTGATTGTGCAGGCACAGGTCTTGTACCCACAATAGCGTCAGGATGTCTCCATGCATTCCAGCAGGAGCCTAAGAATCATAGTCGCAGGGATCCCACACCAGTGCCAATTTCAGCTGGATCTCTTTCTTCATCAACAATGCAGATCCAGCTGAAATGCATTACGGTGCAGAGACCTGGCAAGTCCTTGCACATGATACATGCTGCTGGCCAAACAGTGGCTGGGAGCTGACTCCGGAGGTGCAGCAACAGAGGGTGGTGCATCACAGCTCGCTCCGATGTCAGTTGCTGGGCCAGCCACTGTGCGCTGGCTACAGAAGACATCGGTCATCCTATATATCATGATGAAGGACCTATATACCAGGATGAGGAGATATATACCAGGATGAGGATATATACAGCACAACCCAGGGAACATTGAGTCATTATCGTAGAAACATTACAAGCAGCATTTTAAGTGTCAGAAGCAATTTCTGTGAGTTGATTGACCATTTTTTAGACCATCCCTTGCACTGCCAGAACAGAGTAAAAGTCTGACACATAGTCAATTCCTGGAAAGGATGGTGCAGGAATACCTAAAACTAGTGATGAGCGAGTACCAAAATGCTCGGGTGCTTGAAGCTCGGGTCGAGCATCCCGAGATACTCGTGTACTCGGCCCGAGTACCGAGCCCAATGTTATCCTATGGGAGACACGAGTATTTTTATGAAATGACTGCCGGCAGCATGGAAAAACCCTAAAAATGTCACAAAAGTCTCAGAAGAGTGCTGAAATGACATGGCAACACCATGGGGAAGACCCCTGGAAGCATTTCTCACTCAAAAGTCACAGCTGTGAACAATCTTGTCCGAGTTTCACGCCAATTTTACGGAGTCACCAGAAAACCTTCCAAAATGATACCAAAATGAATATTTAGGGTGGAAATGTTAAGGGCACATACCCAATAGTGAGATACAGCTGGTGTATGTTACTTTTTGTGATTACATGAAAGATTTTACGTGAAAACATTGTGCGGCACTCCGATGTCCCTGAGAAGAGACGTACATGAAGCCCTGTCTTGAAATAATGTGCCCATTTTGAGGAACTGGGTCTATTGTAGTATTTTCCTTTGCCAGGGCAGTCCAAAATTTGGAGGTTCACCAATGCCCCTGGATAGAGACGTGCATGAGAGCCTGTAAACCTGAAGTGGGTGTATAGTAGTATAGCCCTTTGGCCAGGGCAGCCAAAAATTGGGAAGTTCAACAATGACCCTGGATACAGACATGCAGGAGGGCCTGTAAACCTCAAGTGGGTGTATTGTAGTATTGCCCTTTGGCAGGGCAGCCAAAAATTGGGAGGTTCAACAATGACCCATGCATACAGACATGTAGTAGGGCCTGTAACCCTCAAGTGGGTGTATTGTAGTATTGCCCTTTGGCAGGTCAGCCAAAAATTGGGAGGTTCAACAATGACCCTGGATACAGACATGCAGGAGGGCCTGTAAACCTGAAGTGGGTGTATAGTAGTATAGCCCTTTGGCCAGGGCAGCCAAAAATTGGGAGGTTCAACAATGACCCATGCATACAGACATGTAGTAGGGCCTGTAACCCTCAAGTGGGTGTATTGTAGTATTGCCCTTTGGCAGGGCAGCCAAAAATTGGGAGGTTCAACAATGACTCTGGATACAGACATGCAGGAGGGCCTGTAAACCTCAAGTGGGTGTATTGTAGTATTGCCCTTTGGCAGGGCAGCCAAAAGTTGGGAGGCTCCACATTGTCCCAGGATAGAGACGTGCAGGAGGGCCTGTAAACCTCAAGTGGGTGTATTGAAGTATAGCCCTTTGGCCAGGGCAGCCAAAAATTGGGAGGTTCAACAATGACCCATGCATACAGACATGTAGTAGGGCCTGTAACCCTCAAGTGGGTGTATTGTAGTCTAGCCCTTTGGCCAGGGCAGCCAAAAATTGGGAGGCTCAACATTGTCCCCTGATAGAGACGTGCATGAGGGCCTCAAAACATTTTTCCCATTGAAAAGGAGCGGGTATCCTGTCGTTGTAATGGCCATTCAAAAAGAATGGGCGTAAAAAATTACCACTGGGGGTATACCTGAAACAACAGCCTAACTATTGTAACGGTCATCATGGTGGCACATGAGGAGAAGGAGGAGCAGTCCAGCGATTAGCCAAGGAAGAGGAAGACGACGTGGTGGATGATCCAGTATCTGACCCAACCAGGCAGGAGGATATGCAGAGCGAGGACAGCAGTGCACAGGGGGAGGGAGGCTTAGCATCCCAACAGGCAGTATGAAGCAGGGTCGGGTCCGCAGGCAGAAGGCAGGCAACCGTTCCCCGGAACAACAACACGACACAAGGTGCCTGTGTAAATGTTAGGTGTTCCCGAGTCTGGCAGTTTTTTAAGTTGGCTCCAGTTGACTCTAAAAAGGCCATTTGCAACACCTGCCATGCCAGCAGCAGGGGTACGAAAACTAGCAGCCTGACCACCACCAGCATGATGAGGCACATGTCAGCCAAGCACCCGACTTTGTGGGAAGCACAACAGAGTTGAGGAGCGGTGCTTGCTGATGTCACTGCTACGTCTTCGCGTGTTGTGCGTGCGAGCCAATCCCCTGTACATGCTGGCCGCGAACAAGCCTCCGGCCCTGCACCTGAAGTTGCCCACGCACAGATAACCCCACCATCAAGCACGTCCTTGTCCCAGCGCAGCGTTCAATTATCCATTCAGCAAACCTTTGAACGCAGGCGCAAATACGCTGCCAACGCCCCACATGCCACAGTCCTGAATTATCACATTTCGCGACTCATAGCGGTAGAAATGTTGCCTTTCCGGCTGGTGGAGACGGAAGCATTCCGCGACCTGATGGCGGCTGCTGTCCCACGTTACTCGGTCCCCAGCCGCCACTATTTCTCCAGATGTGCCGTCCCCACATTGCATTACCACGTGTCCAACAGCATCACACGTGCCCTGAACAACGCTGTTTCAGTCAAAGTCCACCAAACCACAGACACGTGGAGAAGTGCTTGTGGGCAAGGGGGCTACATCTCCTTGACAAAACACTGGGTTAATATTGTGGAGGCTGGGACACAGTCTGAGCGAGGGACGGAACACGTCCTTCCCACAGCAAGGATAGCAGGCCCTACCTCTGTCAGGGTTTGACCGACACTCTACAACTCCGGAATGTCATGCTCTTCATCCTCCTCCTCATCCTCATCCACTGTACCCTCCACACCAGTCCCAAGCTGGAAGCACTGCAGCACTGCCTCCGCGAAGCGGCAACAGGCTTTGCTGAAGCTAGTCTGCATAGGTGACAAACCCCACAATGCAGAAGAGGTGTGGACAGCTCTGAAACAGCAGGCAGATCACTGGCTCACACCTCTGAACCTAAAGCCAGAAAAGGTCGTGTGTGACAATGTCCGGAACCTGGTGGCAGCTTTCAGGCGAGGCCAGCTGACGCATGTTCCATGCGTGGGCCATGTGCTCAAAGTCATACCCAGAGCTGTCTGAACAGCTGGTAAAAGTTCGCCGTCTGTCTGCACATTTTCGCAAGTCACCTGCTGCTTCAGCCGGCCTTGCCGGCTTTCAGCGCCGTTTGCGTCTTCCGGCCTACAGACTGGTGTGTGATGTCCCCACGCGTTGGAATTCAACTCTGCACATGTTGGTCAGGATATGTGAGCAGAAGAGGGCAGTTGTGGACTACCTCCATCACCTAAGCCGTCGGGAAATGGGTCAAACTCCACACATAACACCTGAGGAGTGGAGATGGATGTCGGACCTATGTACCGTCCTCCAAAACTTTGAGGACTCCACCAAGATGGTGAGCGGCGATGACGCCATTATTAACGTCACCATACCACTACTCTGCCTTCTAAAACGGTCTCTGCTGAAAAACAAAGAGGATGCATTGCAGGCCGAGCGAGATGACTTGGAGCAAGAAACAGTAGTGGGTGTGGGTGAAAACACACAGCCCAGCCTCATCTCATCACAACGTGCAGTGGAGGACTATGACGAGGAGGAGGAGGATGAAGACATGGAGCAACTCTCTGGCCAAATTGAGGATATGACATGCACACCACTCATACCCTCGATTCAGCGTGGCTGGCCAGAGGACAGTGGAGATGAGAAGGAGGAGGAGGACAGCATGTTCAGTCATCGTGTTGGTCTGGATACTGAAGTGATGGCTGTTGAGAGTCTGGCGCACATGGCTGACTTTATGGTAAACTGCCTGGCTCGTGACCCTTGCGTTCACAACATCTTGGCCGACAATCAGTACTGGTTGGCAACACTGTTAGACCCACGCTACAAGGAGAACTTTATGTCTCTCATTCCTGAGGCGGAGAGGTCAGCCAAAATGCAGCATTTCCAGAAGGCCATAGTCACGGAAGTAGGCAAATCATTCCCCTCACAAAACGCTACCGGCATAGGTCAGAAAGCGGTGGACAACCAAGGCGTACGGCCGAGAGGGGCACAAGTCCAATCCGCCAGAGGTAAGGGAACAGTCTTTACGATGTGGGACAGTTTTCTCAGCCCCTCACGTACCACAGTCCCTGAGGTGCGGGGTAGTGCCACAAGAAGTGCTAAGTTTGGCCAGATGCTGAAGGAGTACCTTGCAGATCAAACAACTGTACTGCTAGATTCCCCTTTGCCTTACAATTATTGTGTCTCCAAGCTGGACACGTGCCATGAATTGGCTCTCTACGGCTTGGAAGTCCTGGCCTGCCCTGCCGCAAGCGTTTTGTCATAGCGTGTTTTCAGAGCCGCAGGTGGAATCATTACTGATAAACGCACCCGCATGTCAACTGAAAATGCTGACAGGCTGACTCTGATCAAGATGAACAAGGGTTGGATTGGGCCAGACTTCAACACACCACCAACAAATGACAACTGAATTTAAATTTTGTTATGGGAATTTGCCATGTACCTCCACTCACCCATGGGTACACACTTCTGGACTTCCGAGTGTCCAAGTGTGGGATCAGTAATGTCCGTGGACGTGTACTCGGCCTGGTGGTAGGAAGGAGGATCAGGTTGGGAAATGTGCGGTGCAGTATCACGGCTACTGACACTTGACTGTGTGGAAGACAGGGTGATTGTGGAGGTGCCAATCTGACTTGAAGCATTATCCGCTATCCAAGTAACAACCTGTTGACACTGGTGTTGGTTCAAGAGTGGTGTACTGCAGCGGGCTCCAAGAATTTGGGACAGGACGTGTGAGTGAGTAGATGTGCCCCTTCCTTGTTACGAAATTAGTGCTTGCACACGACCTCGGCCTCTGCCTGCACCACCATCAGGTTCACTTCCTTGTTCCTTGCCAACGCCCTTGCGCATTTTGCTTGTATACAGCGACACCAGTCTGGTGAATGCAATGGTCACAGGAGAGTAGGATTTTAGTCCCTAACCTGTATCAAGGTATGACGTACACCAGTCTGGTGACTGTTCAGATCACAGGAGATTAGGATTTTAGGCCCTAACCTGTATCAAGGTATGACGTACACCAGTCTGGTGACTGTTCAGATCACAGGAGATTAGGATTTTAGGCCCAACCTGTATCAAGGTATTAAGTACACCAGTCTGGTGAATGCAATGGTCACAGGAGATTAGGATTTTAGGCCCTAACCTGTATCAAGGTATTAAGTACACCAGTCTGGTGAATGCAATGGTCACAGGAGAGTAGGATTTTAGTCCCTAACCTGTATTAAGGTATGACGTACACCAGTCTGGTGACTGTTCAGATCACAGGAGATTAGGATTTTAGGCCCTAACCTGTATCAAGGTATGACGTACACCAGTCTGGTGACTGTTCAGATCACAGGAGATTAGGATTTTAGGCCCTAACCTGTATCAAGGTATTAAGTACACCAGTCTGGTGAATGCAATGGTCACAGGAGAGTAGGATTTTAGTCCCTAACCTGTATCAAGGTATTAAGTACACCAGTCTGGTGAATGCAATGGTCATAGGAGAGTAGGATTTTAGTCCCTAACCTGTATCAAGGTATTAAGTACACCAGTCTGGTGAATGCAATGGTCACAGGAGAGTAGGATTTTAGTCCCTAACCTGTATAAAGGTATGACGTACACCAGTCTGGTGACTGTTCAGATCACAGGAGATTAGGATTTTAGGCCCTAACCTGTATCAAGGTATGACGTACACCAGTCTGGTGACTGCTCAGATCACAGGAGATTCGGATTTTAGTCCCTAACCTGTATCAAGGTATGACGTACACCAGTCTGGTGACTCCAATGGTCACAGGAGATGAGGATTTTAGTCCCTAACCTGTATCAAGGTAGTACGTACACCAGTCTGGTGATTCTAATGGTCACAGATTAGGATTTTAGTCCCTAACCTGTATCAAGGTAGTACGTACACCAGTCTGGTGACTCTAATGGTCACAGGAGATGAGGATTTTAGTCCCTAACCTGTATCAAGGTAGTACGTACACCAGTCTGGTGATTCTAATGGTCACAGATTAGGATTTTAGTCCCTAACCTGTATCAAGGTACTACGTACACCAGTCTGGTGACTCTAATGGTCACAAGAGATGAGGATTTTAGTCCCTAACCTGTATCAAGGTAGTACGTACACCAGTCTGGTGCACAGATTAGGATTTTAGTCCCTAACCTGTATCAAGGTAGTACGTACACCAGTCTGGTGACTCTAATGGTCACAGGAGATGAGAATTTTAGTCCCTATGTCCTAACCTGGATCAAGCTAGTAAGTACAACAGTCTGGTGACTGTAATGGTCACAGAAAAGCTTGGACTCCGATCTGGATCCCCCTGCCTATATCCTCCGAGATTAGTCCTGAGAAGGACTGTTGTGGTCAGCTCAGCAGCAGTTTGCAGCCCTGCTCCGGATCTACCTATGAGGGTCGCAAATCTGTCCCTAAGCAGCAGCAGACACTGTCCCTACACTCACTGTCTGGATGCCTGTGTGCAGAGCACAGCACGGCCGGGTCTTATAAAGGCTCGGTCACGCTGTGCAGGCCGGCCAATCACTGCAATGCCACAACTAACAGGGCTGTGGCATTGCAGTGGTCTGCCAGCCAATCCCTGCACGTGGGCTGGCTCTCAAAAGAGCGCCAACATGCAGAGATGACGACCACGAGCACAGCACGAGTATCGCGAGATTACTCGGTGCTCGCCGAGTAGCCCGAGTACAGTGATACTCGTGCGAGTACCGAGTAGTGGCGAGCATGCTCGCTCATCACTATCTAAAGCTCAATATCAATGTCATCATGGGGAGTTTGAATCCTTTTTGATTTTGGGCTTCAAAAATGGAGAAGTAACCTGAGCTCAACAGTCACACCTTGGGAGTTTTTTGATGCTTAGCAGCTGGCATTCTCTCAGAATGTGTTTTCAGCGCTACTGGAGGTGTCTTGACAGACAAGCACATCAGGCTGTCCCCTGAAAGTGTAGACCACCTAACTTTCATCAAGATGAACAAGTCATGGATCTCCAGGGACTTTTTCACCCCAGTGGCAGACTAGGCAGACTAGGCGACGTAGTTTTGAATGAGCTGCATTCATCTGCCATTATACAATTTTTATTCTTAGCACGATGCCTATATGTGTCACTCTCCTCCCTGTTACTAATGAATATTGAAACCTTGAAATGCTAGGCCAACTCTTGTTCCAGACCCTGTGCCATGTAAGCAGGCTGCACCATTATACAGTTTTTATTCTGGGCCAATTGTTGCCACTTTAGTGGTATCTGTCCCTAATTTTTTTAAATGTGGAAACTCTTCTTTTGGTCTCCTTCTTGTCTGTTTCCTGAATTTACCAGGGCTCTCTGAGCACCATGCCTACACGTGTCACTCCTCCCACTGTTACTAATGAATGTGTTACCTTGAAATGCTAGGCCAGGCCCTGTTCCAGACCCTGTGCCATGCTTGCAGGCTGCACCATTACACAATTTTTATTCTGGGTTAATTAATGCCACTTTGGTGGTATCTGACTAGGGTTGAGCGAGTCTAATCGTTACTACTCGTCACTCGGCGAATAGTAGGGTACTCGGGCTACTCGTTACGCTGCGAGTTTCCTAGCGATTACTCGCAGAGTAACGAGTCCAATGTTAATCAAGGGAAATGCAATTCCTCTGCTGCTGGACCCTATAAAGAGGTCTGGCAGCAGAGGAAAAACCTGCAATTCCCTAATTCATTGTTTAGAAGCCTGCGGTAAAAAGCCGTAAGCTACAAAATCAAACTGGATTCTTCCAGATTGCCCCGATTCGGGGCAATCCGGTACCATAGAGGCCCATCTTACTGTGCACCAGATTGTCCCTGACCGGGGCAAACCGGGGAGAATTCTGGTTTGATCCGGTTATAAAAATCTTACAAAACCGGTCCGGGTCAATCCAGGGTAACGTAACATGTGTGTCTATGTGTGTCGGGGCAATCTGGGAAATTCCGGTTTGAATTTACAGCTTATGGCTTTTTACCGCCGGCTTCTAAACAATTAATTAGGGAATTGCAGGTTTTTCCTCTGCTGCCAGACCTCTTTATAGGGTCCAACAACAGAGGAATTAATCACAATACTCGCTTCACCATTGACTTAAATAGGACTCGCTATACTCGTAATGAGTACCGAGTATCGGGACCTACTCGTTACGAGTCTAGAGAGTCCGAATATTTCAGTACTCGCTCATCCCTATATCTGACCCTAATTTTTTGAAATGTGGAGACTCTTTTTGGGGTTTCTTTCTTATCTGTTTCCTGCAGGTTGGGGTTTCTGATTGAGTTCAGGTCAAGTCAATCCCAAACCCCGACTATTTTTAAAGTCTTCCCGAATTCATCGACCCCAAATATTTGTGGGTTTGCCCATCTCTAGTTCCTACACCATTTCTTGATTACCTGAATCAAAGTCTATGGAGAAATCACTTCTTATCACTGTGATGAGTGGTGATATTTCTGGCATCACCACTTAGCACAGTCAGCAGACTAAAGACTGTCAAAGTTTCAAAGAAGAAAGTCTGCGGCACTCCAGGTCCATAAAATCTCCATTTATTTAGAAAACTTTAACACATGCTTGGGGAGCGTAGAACCAATAGAAGCGCTAGTAGGCACAAAACAGGCTGTTGTCCAGTGCAGCAGAGCGTTACCCTCCCCAAGCATGTTTTAAAGTTTTCTAAATAAATGTAGATTTTATGGACCTGAGTCCCACAGACTATCTTCTTTGAAACTTTGATTCTGCATTTCAGCTGATGGACGAGCACCGTTGAGGTCCTTGGTGCATGAAGAGGAGCAGGCATAAGGGTCCGAGATGACTCTCTGCCGTGTGCTGTGAGTAGTGCCAGTGTTTTTTTCTTATCTTGAGAGTACAGTGTGCCAGGACCAGCTGCTGCTCAAAGCCTATGGAGCCATGTTCTGAGTCTCAATAGACTTTGATCTAGGTAAACAAGGAAAGATGTGGGAAACATTACATCGGAGCAGGAAACTTCACTTCCTTATAAATTGGCTAATAAGGCAGTCTCTTGTTTTTATTTCTTTACCTTTCTCTTTATAGGTCTTTTAGGTTTCCATTGGGAAGTATGTCAGATTCCGTGGATTACTTTGGATCATCATGTTTTCTTTTGTTTTTTAATAATAAATCAGTGAACCAGGGAGAGAGTCGATAAGTGTTTTTTAAAAAAATATTTTTTGTGCGTATTGAAACTTTATACCTACTAGGTTATGTGAGGTAGCAACCGGGGAACCCACTTGCATAACGACAAAACACGTGTTTATAAGTTTAACCAATGTCTACCCGTTTATTTTTCACATATAATAACATAACCCGGGTAGCATGTTTGCCACATTGCACATTGATTATAAACACTTTACATAAATACATCATACATTACATAGAACATTACACATATACATTCACAATAACCCGGGACCTGTAACCACGACTCTCTGTCCCCATTGGAGCTCTAACACCTGCTCCCGGGGTAGCTACGGCCTCCGGCCTACTTACACATCTTACAGTACATTTATAATAAATACATTTGTTATACTTCGACGATGACCCCTCCGGGTTCATAACAGGGATTGAGCAACCTGAGTACCGGGTATGTCATGTATCCCTAAGGGGCTTCTTCCTGGACGTATCTCCGCCTACGTCCCGGTCAGAGTCCATCTGGTTCAACCATGGTGTCCCCACTCTAGGAGCCCTTTTGAACCCCTGCTTCTGACCTTCGTTACATACGCCTCAACGGGCCCTGTGGGTCCCAATGGCGGTACCTGCCGCCCGGCTTTAGTTACCCAGCATGATGATATACCATTAACCCGTAGTTAGGATTCCTGCCTGACCGGGACCTTACATACCATGTGTGATCCATCATTCAAACGTCCATGGATCACATACATTTCTTCCACACGCTCACAGCCCATCATCCATGGACTGTGGCTCCTCCATGGCCCATTACAGGGACTGGCAAACCATAGTACACGGGAACCTCATCCGTTACCTACTAGGAGCCCTATTACCCCTGTGTCTGGCACCACAGGCACACCCACACCATTAGAGGCCGTGGTTGAGGGACGGGTACCCTCTGTAAGCAGCAGGGCAAGCCTCCCTCTCGTCCCAAAGGGACGGAACGCCTCCAACATCATCCATACTGGCTGGGTCACTTTCTCCCCACATTATTATACAATGTTCTTACATAGGTCATCATCTTACATTCAGGTCAATTGCCTAAGCCCCTACATACATCAACGGGTCCTTTACCGACTGCCTAGTCAGACCCAATAGCGGTTATGCCCGCCTGGCATTACTCACACACAGCTCACTCCGTTACACGGGAACCGCTGTCTTACCGGGCACGGATCCGGGTCTCGCTACCTGGATAACGGGTCCACCAAGCGTCCCCCAAGGGCTCCTTTCCCGGACGTGTTTCACCCAAGCCCGGACCAGTATCCACCGGGTTCAGCCACGGCTTCCCCACCAGGTGCTATCACAACCTCGGACCCCGGCACCGGCATGGAGCTAGCATGCTCCCTTCACCATCTCAACATTGCGGCATGGACTTTCACTCACAGTCCCTCACACAGACTGGCTCTGCTCAGCTCTCAGGCTGGTAATCAGCCCACATCCTCTCAGGCTGATGTCTGGCTGAGAATGAATCTCCCAATCACTCAGCTGGCTGACTCTTATCGTGCCGGCCACACCCACACTGAGTCACCCTGCTGGGCTGCTATTCCTCCGGACACACCCACCTGACACACCCACCTGGGCTGTCAGCAATCACTCCTTACATCCTATTCCTCATGGACTCCTCGATTTCATGAGCCACTCATTAGTCACATTAAACGTTGTGTTCACAGCATTATCACAGTCAAACCGGCCAGTGTAATCAGGATCATACCCTGATCCTGCATGTGATGCGCCCCGGCCATGAGGATCATGCCGGCGGTGCCTCACAGTTAGCAATGGAGATGCATAATAGAGTCCTTTGAATTAATAACACCAGGGCTTGATGCCAGCTGACATCAAAGCCATAAATCACTGCCCTGATTGGCACTGCACCAGTGCAATCTGGAAAAGCCGAGGCGAAGAGCCAGAATTAGCGCATGTTATGTCTGTGGCTGCTGGCTGTTTTTTTTTAGGCTGGGAAAGGCCCAATAACCAAAGACCTTCTGAACCTGGTAATACCAGCCCCAAATTGTCTGCTTTACTTTGGCTGGTTATCAAAAATGGGGGACCCCACATAGTTTTTTTTCCCTTAATTATTTATTTATTTGTTTAATAGCTGAAAAATCTATACTGCTAGAATATATCTATCATCTCTATATCTATTTATACATCTCTATCCATCTATCCATCTATCGTCGCACATCTTTAACACATAAAAAATCATTAATTTCAGTGTCATGCCTTTTTATCCGGTACATGTCACACGAATGTCACACGTACCACAGACACATACATAGAAATAGCACACGGATGACACACAGATGACAACCATTAACACATGGATGGCCACACGGATGGTAAAGAATAGAATGTGCCACATAGGCATTTATATCAACAGATGTGTTCAGGGGGCCTTATAGCAGGACCATGCTATCTGTGAGGGTTCAAACTGCAGCTAAAATGCACACTGATCCTTAGCGGAGCATCAGAGGAAAGGACAATACAGAAACCTTGAGTGATGAGCAGCATCCTTCTGACTCATGTATAAACATCTGTTTCCCCGACACCTTCACAAACTCTGTCTACCTCCACATGTTGCTGCATGTACTAACTCAGTTTGCTTTTGCTGAGTTAAGCAGTGGGTTTTCAGCCTTCAATCAACATGACGTCAGCAGTGTCGTGCTGTCAACTGAGCAGTACAGAAGAGAAAGAAATGCCATGTCGACATGATTTCATAAGAAGTGAAAGAATTACCATCTGAAATGGTAACATGACTATTTCAAGTGTGGGAGTGCTTTACAGAAGAAGCAGGTAGGTAGACACTACCTGTCCATAAGTGCACAGCATCTATGAATTATAAAAAAAAATTACAGACAACCCTTTCATGGGATGAAGCTTTCACCTTACTTGTTCACTTAAAAAAAGTTGATTCTGAACAAAATTCATTGAGACATAAATCCTTAGGATAACTTATGAGAAACAAATCTTCAAAAGAAAAGGATGCAGAAAAAATACTTAAAGGGTTCTAAAATGACAAGTTGACAGTCACTCTGACTGCAGACTAATGAGTCACATCGCATGCATTATGTGCTGTGAAAATTAGCCGGTGAAGATTATCTAGTGTCAGAGCTGGAAACGGCAGTCACATGGCTGCAAGCATGTGATGTATGTGATATGTATACTCCCAGCCAGAATCCGACTAGATGGGTACAGCCTCACACAATACATTTGCTTTATCTACACTAGTTTCCCAAAAAAGGTTTTTATTGTGAGCTACAGGTGGATTTCTTTCACTTTCCCTTTCAGATGAGGCCTAGTTTGAAACACGGAGAGAAAGGTGGTCCCTATCACTTTTAACACCCTATCAGCTACCTAGGGACCACCTACAGCGCACAGCAGGGGGGTAGAGAGAGTGCACAGCAGGGGGGCACAGAGAATGCACTGCAGGAGGGGCAGAGATAGTGCACAGCGAGGGGGCTTATAGAGAGAGCACAGAGGGAGGGCAGAAAGAGCACACAGGGGAAGGGCAGAGAGAGCACACAGCGAGGGGGCAGAGAGAGTGCACAGACGGAGGGCATAGAGAACACACAGGGAGAGGGGCAGAGACCACACAGGAGAAGAGAGAGCGCACAGCATGCGGCAAACAGAGCATGTAACTCGCCCAGGGTATGGCGATTCGGGTGTCTGGGCCTCTGCTGCTGTTGGGTTGTCACTGGTGGCCTGCCCAGACCCGTGGCCCTAGTGGTCTGCTTTTGAAAAGGGGTAGTTGAAATGGTGGAAATGGAGTTCATAAAGTCACGTGACGCCACCCGGAGCTTCTGGTGATTGAGCACCAGCGCTGCTTCAGACTTCCGGAGGGTGGTGTTATAGCGGCCAAAATGGTACAGCTCCCTGCTGGTGGAGCTGGCCCTCTGGGGCAGGGATGCACCGGTGGTAATGGAGGTGCTGATGGTGAATGGAGCAGGGAGTTGGTCGGGCTGCTGGAAGACAGGGCAGTCTTCGGGGGTGACAGGGACACGGGTAAGGAACTGACACACACGCCGCTGGTTGTTCTTTTACCTTTTACTGGTGTACTTGTAGGTAGATGTCCAGAGCACTTCCAGGTGTTTGGGATGCACTTCTGGGTCTCCACAATGAGTGGGTATAAGGCCTCCTTGTTGCTTTCCCCATGTGTGCAAAGCCCCCGCCTATGTAGAACTTGGCTGGCCTCCTCTGCTCTCTCTGTTCACCTGCGCTGTCGTCGAGATACCCTCACTCAACTACCGCTGCTTCTCTCTCTGCGGTGCCTGGCTCACTGTATGTGACTGTGCAGATGCCGGGAGACTAGTCTCCATGGTGTACCTGTATTTTCTACTGGACCTGGTGCTCTCCAGTAGATGCGGACTCTGGTGTCAGGTGTGTTGCTCGGGGGTGAACCTAACGCTGGCTCCTCAGTTCCCACTGTCCTTTCTCTTCTCTTTGCCTTCTGTCCCCACTCTTTGACCTTGCAGGACTACTGGAAAGGCTGATCGGAGTAACTGGTTCGGGCCTAACACAGCTCCAACCTCCAATACGTTTTCACAGCTCTTGTAGCGTCTGCACACTCTCAGTAACTCCGCCCCCAGCACCAGTATTTATAGGGAATCTTGCCTAAGGGCAGCAAGTGAAGCTCCCCCAACTGTGCCAGGGTGAAAGGTGTTGTTCGTATCCATGTACCCACTGTGGAAACCCATCCATGCTGTAGGTGAGTCTGTGGTTACCTGTGTTAGCAGAGCGCCACACATGCAGCAGGGGCAGAGAGAGAGTGCACACTAGAGGGAAGCAGAGAGAGCACATGATTCACCCAAGGATCTATGGGGACTCGGTACCTGGGCGTAGAGTCGCAGGGATGTCACCGGTGGCTCCCTGGTCCCGTGGGCCTAGTGGGCAGCCTAAAAATTGGGGAAGTTGTGGAAAAGGGAATAAAGTTTGTAAGTTTATCGTGACGCCACCTGCAGATTCTGATGATATTCACCAAAGCCGCTTCAGACCTCTGGGGGCGATGGTATTGCAGCTTGGATGATACAGCTCCCTGCAGGTGGAGCTGAGTTCCCGGGGCAGGACAGCACTTGTGGTGGTGCTGAATATGGTGTATGGAGTAGTGTAGTAACTCGAATAAAGGAGACACTGTAGCTGCATAACTCTGTATGGGTGTTTACTTGTAAAATTGCACGAATCAGGTTCACAGTTACACAGTTCTTTAGCGGGTAGCTGTCTGGGTAGTCATTGAGGACAATAACATCTCTTTGAGGCTCCCAGAGATTACCTTCTGCTTTCTTTCACTGTCCCATTCTCTTCCTTGCGCCTCCTTCCTTCCTTGCACTGCCCTGCACAGCCCACTTGTCTAACAGGCCCGTCGGGTGCTATGAGGTACCTCTCTAAGGGGCTCAACCCTGTCTAGTGATCCTGGTGGGGCTGCACGTTCTGGACAGTGGTCGGGGCTGATAATTCAACCTCCCGACTGGCCTGTGTTGACGGTTCAGGGGTGAACTTGCCTGTACCGTGACTCGGAGCTGGATCTTCGTTGGTGGACTAGGATTCCCCTGGACTGTAGCAGGTCCGGCACTAGGTCTGTCTGGGTCACTGCTCCTTCTGGGCGCCTGTTGTGAATTCTGCTTGTGGGCTCCCTCCAGTGGTTGTGGCTGGTAATGCAGTTGATCCTGTTCTGCAGTCTTGGTCAGGTGAATTGGATAATTGGAATTCAGACTGGGGTATTTAGGTTTGCAGGATTCCCTCTGTCTTTGCCAGTTGTCATTTGTTCCTGGAGGTGTTTCACCTCTGCCTGGTCTCTTCCTGCCCTGCTGCAAAACGTCCAAGCTAAGTGAATGGTTTTGTTTTCTTGTGACACACATGCTGTGTGCTTGTTTTGGAATTGTCTATTTCAGCTCAGAGTTGTGGTTTTAGTGGATATTTGGTCTGCATGTCCGTCTTAACCTGCTCTCTATTAGGAAGTTTTCTTCCTAGGATTTAAGTGCTATTCATTTGTTGTTGGCTTGTACAGCTTTTGATTGTGTCAGCATAGTTGGATTCACAGGAGTTCCACAGATTTAGAGGACGCCGAGTCTTGAGTAGACTCAGGGGTATTTTTGTATTATTTGAAGTGGATATTTTTTAAAGGATTTTTATACTGACTGCAATAGTATTCTGTCCTGTCTTTATCTATCTAGCTAGAGTGGCCTCATTTGCTAAATTCTGTTTTCTGCCTGAGTGTGTCTTTTACTCTCTTACTCACAGTCAATATTTATAGGGGGCTTTCTATCCTTTGGGGTTTCTGCTCTGAGGCAAGATAGAATTCCTGTTTCTATCTTTAGGGGTAGCTAGTTCTCCGGCCGTGTTGAGGTGTCTAGGATATGGTTAGTCACATCCCACGGCTTATTGTAACAGCAAAAGCCCGGAAGGACCAGGAGGAGTTAACCCCTGAAGCAAGACAAGTAAGAGACACTAAAACTGACCAAGTACAGGACTATGGGCCATAGGAGAAACAGGGACCCCACAGAAGGACCTCATAGTTAGTTGAGAGCAAAGCCCTGAGAGGGAGGAGAAGCAGTGAGTTCAGGCACAGGCAGGACTCATCCCAAACTACAGAGACAGAGGAGACCTCATAACTTTCTAAGGTCGAAGTCCCAAGTTGCACCGGGGACCTAGTTATTACTCTGGACTGCACCTGTTACCCTGTCACCTGTAAAAGGTACCGAAACAACGATCACTGTGTGTGTGTGTGTGTGCGCGCGCCTGTCTAACCGCCGCAATTCACTGCCTTGTCTGTAGAGACGCGACTACAACTTCCCTCATCCATCCCCGCTGCCCTGAGGTAAAGCTCCACCTGTGGGGAGCTGTACCACACTCTGCTGCACCCACCATCACCTCAGCGGCCGGCTGCAGCGCTGGTATACCTGTTACCAAGTACCATAGGTGGCGTCACATTACCAATCCCCTTATCCCCCACCATTCCCCGCCATTGAGGGTCCAGGGCACGGGACCGGGGACCAATCAACCGACCAGCCGTGATTCCCCATCCAAGCCGCCATCAGCCCCGGTACCCGAGTACCCCTTTTCCTGTTGACCGCCTCAAATCACTGAGGAGTCTCAATTTTTTTTACTTTCAATAGATGTGTCCCGTGCCCACAAGGTGGGGGTCATGGGTGAGAGGTAGTGATGGGCAAATCCTAAATTACGCGGAATAGCCCGGGACTCGCTACTCGTTGCGAGTCTAGCGAGTCCAATGTTAATGAATGGGGAAGCGAGTAATAGCGAGTAATGTGCGATTTACAAATTGCAGATGTGTCTCGGAAGCTTCAGGCTCTATCTGCTAGGACTCGTTACTCTGCGAGTTTCCCAGCGTTTACTCGCACAGTAACCAGCCCAATGCAAATCAATGGCAATCCTAGTTTTGTCAGAGACTCTGACAAAACTAGGATTGCCATTGTCTTGCATTGGACTCTAGCAGGGAAACTCTCAGAGTAAGAGCTGTCTGCTCTGTGCAGCTCCAGGGTCCTAGAGCCCACCTGATGCATGATGTAGCAGAGCTGAGATTGTTCTCAGTCTGCTCATTCCCTGTGCATAGACATCTATATCTATGCACAGGGGATGTAGCAAGAGGACATCGCGTTTTGGACTACGTCGGACGGAAGAGGACTTTTTTAATTAAAGATGGAGTCCCTAATGGCTTTTTTTTTTTATTTCTAATAAAATATTTTCTCTGTGTTGTGTTTTTTTTAACCCTTTATTGGAGATTCATAGTGGCCGGGTCAAACCTGGCCTAACATTAAGAATCTCGGGCTTAATACCAGCTTGTATAACAAAGCTGGTATTAACCCCTTTATTACCCAGCGTGCCACCGCCACCAGGGCCGCTGGAAGAGCGGGGTTCAGTGCCAGAGGATGGCGCTTCAATGAACGCGCCATCTTCTGGGGCGGCTGCGGGCTGCAATTTGCAGCGGGGGTTGCCCAGAAAGCTTGGGCCTCGCTGCGCTGCGGATTGCAGCCCCCAGCTGCTTAGCTGTACCTGGCTAGACATAGAAATTGCGCGGAGCCCCACGCATTTTTTTTTTATTATTTCATGAAATTCATGAAATAATAAAAAAAGAGGGCTCGCCTATATTCTTGTGTCCGGCCAGGTACAAATAGGCACCTGGGGGTTGGGGGCAGCCCGTCGCTGCCTGCTGGATCCGGCTGGTTCCAGAAATACGGCGAAGCCTACGTCATTTTTCTTCTGAAAAATCAATAAAACAATCCTAAAAAAGGGACTGCATCTTTATTAACCCCTCGCCCATGGTCCAGGGGTTAATAAAGATGCAGTCCCTTTTATTTACATTGTTTTATGGATTTGTCAGAAAAAAATTTGACGTGGGCTTCGCCGTATTTCTGGAACCAGCCGGATCCAGCAGGCAGCGACGGGCTGCCCCCAACCCCCAGGTGCCTATTTGTACCTGGCCAGACACAAGAATATATGGGAGCCCTTTTTTTTTATTATTTCATGAAATATAAAAAAAAAATGCGTGGGGCTCCGCGCAATTTCTATGTCTAGCCAGGTACAGCTAAGCAGCTGGGGGCTGGAATCCGCAGCGCAGGGAGGCCCAAGCTTTCTGGGCACCCCCCACTGCAAATTGCAGCCCGCATCCGCCCCAGAAGATGGCATGTTCATTGAAGAGCCATCCTCTGGCGCTGAACCCCGCTCTTCCAGCGGCCCTGGTGGCGGTGGCACGCTGGGTAATAAAGGGGTTAATACCACCTTTGTTATACAAGCTGGTATTAAGCCCGGGATTCTTAATGTCAGGCCAGGTTTGACCCGGCCACTAAGAATCTCCAATAAAGGGTTGAAAAAAACACCACACAGAGAAAAATTTTTATTAGAAATAAAAAAAAAGCCATTAGGGACTCCATCTTTAATTAAAAAAATCCTCTTCCGTCCGACGTAGTCCAAAACGCGATGTCCTCTCTGCTACATCCCCTGTGCATAGATATAGATGTCTATGCACAGGGAATGAGCAGACTGAGAACAATCTCAGCTCTGCTACATCAGGCAGCAGGCGGGCTCTAGGACCCTGGAGCTGCACAGAGCAGACAGCTCTTAAGGTACCTTTACACGCCGCCACAACAGGATGCATACAACCCGCTACAGGCTACAAATGTAGCTTGTGGCGCCAATATCGCCCGTAGTAGCGGCGTCTGAAGACGGGACGACACAGCCGGCTACAGATACATCTGTATCCGTGCACTGCCCATAAACAGATGGCTACATCGCCGATTGTAGCGAGCTGTATCGGCGTGTAAAGAACCCACAGAAGGGAACTCTGGACACCCGGCGATGTAGCTGCAATGTAGCTAAGGCGTCACCCAGGCTCCGTGTTACCGCGCCCCATCTGCGATCATTGGTGGAAGCTCCTGCATGACGATTGGTAGTCGCTGCATGGGGCGGCATATTTAAGGAGCTGACCAGTCACACTACACAATTGCTCGAGCGTGCTGTATTAACCAGCCTCCTGCGATGCCTGCCCAATCATGATGTTCTGGCTTTGTCCTATCACCGTACGGACGTCTTGTAATCCACAATTGTGGCACGCCTATGTGCTGTCCCTGCTGCACCAGGTCCGCCCATATTAGCTTGTTGTAGCGTTGTGTAAATGAGGTACGCTGAGCTACAGATGGCTACTTGAGACACCCGGCGATGTAGCTAGCTGTAAATGTAGCGTAGCGTACCTTGTGGCGGCGTGTAAAGAGGGTGCGTTTCCCGTTTGTAACCGTTTGGCCGTGCTCGTGCACGTGAAGTAGCAGTTGGTATCCATCCTGTTGTGGCGGCGTGTAAAGGTACCTTTACTCTGCGAGTTTCCCTGCTATCACTGGCACAGTAGCGAGTCCAATGCAAGACAATGGCAATCCTAGTTTTGTCAGAGTCTCTGACAAAACTAGGATTGCCATTGATTTGCATTGGACTCGTTACTGTGCGAGTAAACGCTGGGAAACTCACACAGTACCGAGTCCTGCGAGTCCCTTACTACTCGCAGAGTAACGAGTCCTAGCGAGTAGATTCGCCCATCCCTAGTGAGAGGACCTTGGTCTTCATCCCACAACACTACAAGGATGGTTGGGGACGTGCTATATCCTGCTGCAACAGGCATTTAAGTATCTTCATACTTGCATGCTTGCATGCCAGACCTGGCATGTCATCCTCCATAAGGAGAAATGTTATCCCATAATCCCCAGTCTTAGGGTGCGTGCCCACATAGAGGTTTAGGGACGTTCAGACCGTCAGTAAACCGGTGGAAAATTCAAGGAGCCTAGACTCCTGAGCTCAGAAGTCTCCAGCGGTTTTCCACCGGTTTCTCAGCGGTTTTCCAGCGGTTTTAAGAGCTGTTGAACAGCGTTTTATAGTCGGTTGCCTATTTTGTTTTAATTTTTTTCAGATACCCTGAAAAATTCGTTGCATTCTGTAGGCTGACGATAAGTGCTTTTGATGAACTGCTGGAGATGCTGCGGCCCAAAATAACCTTCCAAAATACCGGCATGCGTGCTGCGATACATGTCGAAGAAAGGCTCCTTATCACACTCAGGTAAGTGTTACATTTTCTAATAGGCATTTGTTACATATGTATCAAGTGATGTGTCAATTTTAATGGAATTAGAGATAGTCGCTACAGATGTTTGATTGTGTTGCTAGTGTGGTGCAAGTGTGTTGTGTGTGCTGAGTGTGGCTACCCTTAATCCACCCCTATAGGGGGTGAGACAATGCACAAATAGAGTCTTAGCTCCTTACTGATATCTGCCAGAACCTTATTGAAAGATGCTCACCTGAAAAAGTTGTGTTACACACAACAAGTATGTGCACCTAGATACAGCTGCTGCAGGACCCACACATCCACACATCCACGATCGATGTAGCAACCAATAGTTGTATTGGGACGAAGTGTCTCAGAAGGGAATCCTCCTCCCCAGCTGCAGCACACAAAGCGCAGGTGTGTGCATGCAGTTCTGTATTTTGCTGCGTCTTTTTGCACCGCCAAAAGACGCTGGAAAAGGCGCACGAAAAAAGACGCAGCAAAATACGCTGTGTCTGAACTTGGCCTTAAGCTGCTTGACGGCTGTAGGAGCTCGCAGCAGGAGCCGGGCTGGTAGCTGTGCCCGACTTCTGCCCACTGCCGCTGTGCCCACTGCCTCTGGCTGTGCACGCTCTCCTCTCACCCGGTGTCTCCTTTCCCCCAGCTCTCCTCCCTCGTGTCTCCTTTCCACCCTTTCCTCCCTTTGTGTCTCCTCTCCCCGCTGTGTACTGCGCAATATACCGGCCCGTGTGCCTCCTGTCTAATGCTGTGAATATAGCTTGGCCAGGCAAACAGAAATTATGTCATGTTATTTTATCAGCCAAACTATTAAGTGAAGTGGCAATCAACGGGAAATCGATAGTTGAATTTATTACAATAATCTTTTCACATACAGACCATGTTGACAGGGGCGGGTATTGTGGACACCGGGATGATGGTGTAGCGTTATGGAGCGTATGTCTGCTCCTTCCATAAAGTCACAGGTCTGCTGAACAGAGGATCCTTGAAAAGAGCCTAAATATGCTCCCGTCAGCCTGTTCTCCCCCACACTCTCCCCCTGTCAACATGGACTGTATGTGAAAATATTATTTGAACTCATTCAACAATCAAGTTGCCGGTGACTGTGGCCTCTATGCATTATGTATTGTGTAAATTGTTTAAGTTTTGTCATTTTTTTCCTATTTTGTTTTTCAGATTCCTGGCTACGGGAGAAACCTTTTCCTCATTACATTTGCAATTCAGGGTGGGCAAAAGCACCATCTCGAAAATTGTAAAGGTGACGTGCACTGTGATCTGGGAGCACTTGCAGCCCATTGTGATGCCTTCTCCAAATGAGGAGACTTGGTTGCAGGTAGCGGCAGGCTTTCAGTCTGTGGCCAACTTCCCGAACTGCATAGGTGCCATTGATGGCAAACATATCCGTGTGCAAAAGCCTCCACGATCAAGATCAAGCTTCTATAATTATAAGAAGTATTTTTCCGTGGTCCTGATGGCGGTGGCTGATGCTCACTACCGATTTGTTGCCATTGATGTGGGTGCCTATGGCAGTATCGGGGATTTTCGTGTGTTGCGAAACTCACAAATTGGTCTACAAGTGCTCCAAGATCACACCACCGTACCTGCCGATAGCCCTTTGCCCGGTTCCACGCATCCAGTCCCCTACGTGATGGTATCGGATGAGGCTTTTCCCTTGATGCCTAACCTGCTGCGTCCATTCCCACGTAGGGGACTGGATGACCGGCGTAGGATTTTTAACTATCGGCTAAGCCGGGCACGAAGAGTCGTGGAATGCACCTTCAGGATCATGAGTAGTCAGTGGAGGGTGTTCCATTCAGCTATACAACTGAATGAAACCACAATTGATGTTGTCATTAAGGCATGCTGCATTTTGCACAACTTTATGCGTGGTTACTTGAATGATCACGTAGACGGTTTTCAGCTCCCAGTATTCCCTATCGCCATCAATTGGGGTTCTGGTCGCCCCCCAAATTCAGCAGTGGCGGTGCGAGACACCTTCGCAGGCTACTTCATGACACCTGAAGGTGCATTGTCCTGGCAATACTCCTCGAGCCATGTTGCCCACCCATCCTGAAGCTACTTGGGTACTTTCCATCACAGCATTTTACTTCAAGCACGCAATGACCATATGCTTTCAGAATCCAGTTTTTTGAGTTGGCATGTAATTGATTCGCCTGTCACCTCGTCAACACTGTTAACATATTTAGCCTTTTTGTCTTTAAAAAATATTGGATAAATTATAATTTCATGTCAACTATTTTGTAGGCTGTGTCTTTGTAAACCCCCAAAAAAATAACATTTGAAGATCACGCCATGCCTAAATGATTAAAATCGTTGTCACAACTCATACGCTATATGTGTCTTCTTTCTGTGTCAGACAGGGGCCAAGGGTGAAGAAGGCACTAATGTATGTGAAATCCTGTATATATGGTTACCTTTTAAAGAATGCAATCATTAACCAGTTTTTGACAATCAGATCTGAGAACAGGAAAATGTTTAATTACAAAACAGGGTTGGTTGCAAAAACAAGGTGCCGGGTGGGCTAAAACAAATGTTTTATTACTGCAAGTTAGTGAAACTGCGGTTGCCATAATCAGCTCCAAACAAGGCTTGGCTGGCCAATTCTATACTTGCCGAACTATCATCCGATAATTGGGCTGAGTAGGATGGATAGTTCTCCACATTTTGACGTTGAGGTTGCCGACCGAAATTTGGCTCCATATGCAGTCCCGAAGACTCAGGGTGCCTGGCATGGGCCTCAGAGTAACCTCCATGCCTGGGGTTATCAGGATGGAATATTTTGTGTACCCCATGCATGATCGTGCCCACATTTGGTAAAGGGTCTTTCGAACGGTACTCTGCCAGGAGACCATAAAGAACAGACAAAAATGAGGCCTCTCGATCAGGAGTCATCTCCCGAAGGCAAGACGCCATATGGGCTCCAGCATGGTCAAAGCGATCATCCTGGCCGGCCTGCCTCAACATGCTGAGAGCCTCATGTGCCAAGAAGGGAATCGCCTGCCGACCAGATTGGCTTCTTCCTCCACGACGCGTTGGGATTGGCATTGGTGGTGTGGGTGAGCGCACCTCCAGGGAAGAGGACAGAGTCGAGTTTGAGGACGAATTTTCAGCACCTATGCTACGAATTTGAAGTGACACATCTGGCTCCACACAATCGGGAGTTGATCTTTCTGAAATACAATGGCTGACATTGTGGCTAGCTGAACTATCGTGGTCTGGAGCACTTGCGCCGACTTCTTCGAGCGATGAAGGAGGAGGTATGTTCCCTTCGCTTCTATTGGACAAAGCAAGAAAAATCTAAGTAAATCAACTCACATTACGTCTTCAGGTATATGAAGACAACAAAAGATAGAAAGGAATTTCCCATATAAATTCTTGAAGTAGGGAAAATGCTTAATCTGCTGAAGGTTATTTCACTGTTCAGCAGATCAAGAGCCAATGTAGAAAGCACTTTGTAAAGGCTACCACACCAGCCATGAAAGGGTCAACACACTGGTATGCTTGTGCATTGGCCACAGTTGTAATGTTGGCAGGATTTTAAATGAATACTTACGGCCTCAGATTACGACCGGTTAAAATAAACTGAAGTTCATGGTAGAATGGACACTTCTTCCTCGGTGGGGATGACCCACTTTTCTCATGCTTGGACATGAACTTGTGGAAGGCATCTCTGACAGATTTCCATCGGCTCCTCACGTCTTTTTCTTCATGAAAAAGAGGGGAAAAAAATGTTGAATATACAACCAAAAACAGAGCTTTGGCCAGTGCTTTGTCAACAATTTAAAGACATTTACCGATGGCAGCTTGCAGTTGACGCTCAGCCATTGGATATTGTGGGTATAACTCCCGGCATATTGCGATCCAGGACTGGCCCTTCAAAATCCTATCGCTATACCCTTCACAGCCCTGGTCCCAGATCTCTGGATGGGCTTCAATCTACCATTGAAAAGAAAAAACATGGTTATAATCAAAACACTACATGGCTTTGCAAAATTCAGGATACATATTTAATCTTGATTGCCAGAGTGACTTAACCACAGTGTCCCCTGTGTGTCTGTGCCCCCCTGTAAGTCTGAGGCCACCAGTGTGTCACTGGCCCCTGTGTGTCTGTGCCCCCCTGTAAGTCTGAGGCCCCCAGTGTGTCACTGGCCCCTGTGTGTGCCAGTGCCCCCCTGTAAGTCTGAGGCCCCCAGTGTGTCACTGGCCCCTGTGTGTGCCAGTGCCCCCCTGTAAGTCTGAGGCCCCCAGTGTGTCACTGGCCCCTGTGTGTCTGTGCCCCCCTGTAAGTGTGAGGCCACCAGTGTGTCACTGGCCCCTGTGTGTCTGTGCCCCCCTTTAAGTCTGAGGCCCCCAGTGTGTCACTGGCCCCTGTGTGTCTGTGGCCCCCTGTCGGTCTGTTGCCCACTCAGTTCCGGGGCTCTCATGTGTCTGAGTGCTCTCCTCATTGTCACTGCCCCCCTGGTCATCCCGGACAATCAATGCAGCTGTCAGTGACCTTAACCCCAGTACATTGCATGCAGGAGCGAGTGCGGCATAAAAGAGAAGCAAGACACAGAGGGAAGAAGGTGCACATGCAGGGGGCCAGGCTGTGGCTACTCACCAAAAGCAGCAGACGGGGCACATTTATGTCCCTGCGTCTGTACCACGCCATCGTGCCTGTTTGTTTGTTTTCTCACTTCACTTCTTGCTTCCTGCTTCCTCTCTGAGGTCCTCCCTCTCTGTGGGCTCCTAAACCGTCGCGCACAGGCTTCTGGACGTTTTATGGACGGTTTAGGGGCGGCTGTGCACCTTTTCTGCCTCAGAAACGATCACAAACCGCTGAGAAGAATTGACATGTTGTATGCTGCTAAACCACTAGGAAACAGCTCAACCTCTGGCAGATCCGCTCACATAAACCGACATTGTGTGCACAGCGTTTTCCAAATTACATAGGGTTACTTGTAAGTCCTAACGCTGCTTAGGATTTACATAGATTTAAATAAAACCTATGCTAAACCGCCGGCGGTTTTCACTGCTAAACCGACCCTAAACCTCTATGTGGGCACGCACCCTTAGTCTTTCACCTAGCCAAATCAGATCTAATGCTTTGCACTGATGAAAACAATATCTCGAAACACCAAAAGGAGATTTTGGTTTGAGGTATAAGTTTGGTCAAATGACAAGGCATTAAAGAGTTGATATTAATTTGTAGGATTCTTCCTTCCAATAGGTGGCACAGGAGTTCAAGTCCTGTTGAAAGTTATATTACAACTGCAGCCAGTCACATGCTGAAGCAGTACAGAAACTAGTGGATTGATGCATCACCATTTTCTGTGCCTGTGCTGACTATGTAGCACTTGTGCTGGATCCAGGTGAAAACCAATTGCTTAGTATTAAATATTACTTTGTTCATTTTTGTCCCTTGGACAAAGTTATATTTTCCAGAAGAACCCCTTTAATGTAACCAGACAACTATACGCTCCAATTAAAATCGTCTTCCCTTTTGCAGCCATTATGTGGCTTATATCAAGTTATGTGAATAGGGCATAGGGGTCTATTGGGTCTTGGGGCCGGTTATCATCTTAAAAGCAATTTCCAACTATAAAATGGATTGCACAAAAGGACATGAGTTAATAAACTTTATAGCGCACAATCCTGAATGACCTTTTCAGCTTTATATATCTTCATTTGTATAAATTAACTTTAGAACATAATTTTTAGTTCAAAAAAGAAAATTATCCTTACTAAATTTAACAGGGGTAAAGGACAATCGCAGCCATGCCAGTACAGGGTGGCTGTACTGGCTACATTCTTGAGGGCCACTTTACACACACCAACTTCTGTGTCCAACTTCTGAACAACTCACTGGTTGCAGTGAAATCATGGACACATTGTTCTATTCTGTTGCTGTGTACAAATGTAACAATGTGCCCATGATTTCACTGCAACCAAAGATCTGTTCAGAAGTTGGACACAGAAGTTGGTGTGTGTAAAGCGGCCCTGAATTTCCTATAAACAATATTGCTGTTGAGCTTTAGCTCCTATGAGTTATGGTGGGTTTACACGTCCCGATATCGGGACGATATCGCTATACAACGGCGCGGGAGCGCGCATTTTTTGAGCACTTTTCCCGATATCGCATCGGCAGTTTACACGCTGCGATATCGGGAAACAACGTCCCTACGATGTGTACGCCCACCAACCCAGTAACGACCATTTAACATGGGAGTTAATGGGTAGCGTCGGCATACACATCGGAGTTGGATGTTTACACGCAACAATCCGGCTCCAACAGGCATCCGATATCGGGCGGTTGAATAGCACGCTCATTCGACCCCCGATATCGGATTATCATCGTTCCTGCATCGTATTGTACCTTCAAACAGGAACGATATCGGGTCCAACTCACGAACCACGTGACTTTTTGTCGGAGTTGGATCGGAGTTGGACGCCGATATCGCGGCGTGTAAACCCACCATTAGAGGATTTGTGTGCATGCCATTAGCTAATTCTCAATTCTCAGGAAGTATTTTGTCCTGACAAGATAATTCATTGTATCTATTATGGCCACTTTACACACACCAACTTATCTGTACAACTTCTGAACTGATCTCTGGTTGCAGTGAAATCATGGACACATTGCTCCATTTGTACACAGCCACAAAATGGAGCAATGTGTCCATGATTTCACTGCAACCAGTAAGTTGTTCAGAAGTTGGACAGATAAGTTGGTGTGTGTAAAGTGGCCATCAGAACTACAGACATTAATTCATACCATAGATTTTTTAAAACTATTGTAAAATAAAGGTGTCAAACATCATTTTACTAATGGACTTTCTCTGGTTTACTGTAGGATTTTGTGCATGCCTAAATTCCTTGTTTTCAGCCTTAATCCTCCTTTTAGAACTCCCAACCCCCAACTTATATTTGCAAGATCAGTTTCATATAGTAATTAGTAGTGATGGGTGAGAAGTAAAATATTCACGTGCCAAATAATTTGTTCTATTTGTGTATTCGTGTCGAATAACGAATCTAATGCAAGTTAATTGGAAATTGCGTCATTTACAATCTCAACTTACTAATCATTAACAGTAAAGGTACCTTTACACGCCGCCACTGTGCCTAGCAACCAGTATCAACCGTACGTGCACGCGCACGTTTTTGACGGTTGATACCGATCGCCAATGCCGCATGTATACGCCGCCATTGCATTGTCAGCTGAAGGTATTGTGGTTCCCCGGAAGTTCCTACAGATCCTGCAGATAACTTGCTGTTGAATACCGTCACCGCTTCACACGCCGCTATCCACAAAGGAATATGGGCGTACATCTTTAGCGCCGCAAGAACATAGGTGTGACAGTTGTGTACTCCGTGACGCTAACACGCTGATTGGACAACGCAATAGCGTCATGATTGGCCAGCCTGCGCAGGAAGGCTGGCTAATACATGACCCCATTGTAATTGTGTAGTGTGAATGGACAGCTCTTTAAATATGGCGCCCTGTGAAGGGACAGCCAATCGTAACACAGTAGCCCCCACCAATGATCGCTGATGGGGCGCGATATCCATGAGGCTGTGTCACGCCCCTGGGAATTCACCAGGCAATGGTGATTCCCTGTGCCCCGTTTAGACGCCACTACCATGGCAATTGTGCCTTTGTGTTGGCTTGGATTTTTGAACACAGCTCGGAAACAGGTATCCGATTCAACTGCGGGAAACCCGATCACTTTCCCAATTTACACACCGCCATTTCATAGCAATTTCAAGGCAACAGGCACAAAAATCCCCATTACCAGGTAGTTGCTACCACGCAGTGGCAGCGTGTAAAGGTACCTTAATGGGAATCAGGTAGCAATGCTTTTGCACAGTTTGGAAAATTATTCTTTGCAAATAGATACAGTGGTAAATACGTATTTGATACCCTGCTGCTTCTGCACATTTTCCCACTTACAAAGATGGAGAGGTCTATAATGTTTAGTGTAGGTACACTTCACCTGTGAGAGACAGAATCTAAAAGAAAAAATCTAGAAAATCACATCGTATGATCTATTATAATAAAACCCTGAGAGTACATTTACACGGCGCTACTGGCGGGTGGATACAACCAGCTACATGCGACAAATGTAGCTTGCATCAGCAATATACCCCGTAGTAGCGGCGTGTGAAGACGGTAGTAGCCACCCGGCAGTAGCGGCACCTGTTTCCGAGCACTGCCCTGAAACAGGTGGCTACACAGACGATTGTAGCGACCTGTATCGGCGTGTAAAGAAGCAACAGAAGAGATGTGACGACACCAGGCTATGTACCTGGTATGTAGCTGGGGCTCCGGGAAACCACCCCCCTTCAGCGATCATTGGAGGAAGTTCCTGCATTACGATTGGTAGTCGCTGCATAGGGAGGCATATTTAAGGAGCTGACCAGCCACACTACACAATTGCTCGAGCGTCATGTATTAAACAGCCTCCTGCGATGCCTGCCCAATCATGATGTTCTTGCTTTGTCCTATCAGCGTACGGACGTCTCGTAATCCTCAATTGTGGCACGCCTATGTGTTGTCCCTGTTGCACCAGGTCCGCCCATATTAGCTTGTTGTAGCGGTGTGTAAATGAGGTAAGGTGAGCTACAGAAGGTAACTTGTGGCACCCGGCGGTGTATCCAGAGATAGATGTAACCTACTGTAGCGCACCTTGTTGCGGCGTGTAAAGGTGGTGCGATTACCGTTTGCAACAGTTTGTGCGTGCTCGTGCACGTGAAGTTGCAGGTTGTATCCACCCGCCAGTAGCGGCGTGTAAAGGTACCCTAAGGCAACTTCCGTCAGGATGTAACGGTATGCTACGTCACATCCGGCTGAAGTTGCCTGTACACCCACCCTGGCCGCCCGTTGCCGGGAGCGGGGCTTCCAAAGCCCCACTCCCGTCATCGGTACAAGCTGCGGCCCCACACACTACCGCCAGCGGAACCCCCGCCCCCGGTCCCCACCATTCTCACCCCTGCCTGGTGTTAGCGATGTCGGCTGAAGACTCCAGGAATAGACATTTCCTGGAGCGGGTCATGTGACAGCCTGTGTGACGTCACATCAGCCCGCCCTCTCACATGACCCGCTCCAGGCACAGTCTATTCCTTGAGTCTTCAGACGACATCGCTAACGCCAGGTAGGGGTGAGAACGGAGGAGGAGGGGGGGCGAGGCTGAGACACAAGGGGACACAGAGGCACGGGGGACAGAGACAAGGAGAGAGGAGATAGTAATGGCGGTCTGATTAGGAGCGCTCTAAGGATCAAGCAGACATCTAAGATGTTTTAATAAATGGCAAACCTTTTATTTAATTCTTAGCTCCCCTCACAGCTCCACTACGCGTTTCAACTGTATAAAACAGTCTTCATCAGGTGGTGTCACACACCTGATGAAGACTGTTTTATACAGTTGAAACGTGTAGTAGAGCTGTGAGGGGAGCTAAAAATTTAATGAAATTATTATTAAAACATCTTAGGGTACCTTTACACACCGCCACAGGAAGGAAGAAACTGCCAGACACTGGGAACAATTGTGCCTGGTGCCATGAAATCACTACGAAATGGCGGCGTGTAAATCGGGAAATGTCTTCCTGTGTCCCGCAGTTCCTTCGGATTGGCGTGTAATCGGGGCACAGGCAAGGTATTTGCGTCGCCTAGTGAATTCCCAGGGGCGTGACACAGCCTCATGGATACCGCGCCCCATCAGCGATCATTGGTGGAGGCTCCTGCGTTACGATTGGCTCTCCCTTCACAGGTCGCCAACTTGAAAGAGCTGTCACTTCAGCACTAGACACATAAGCCCTGTCTGGACGATCCGATACATCAGTACAATTACGCGGCCACCCAATAGCACAGGCAAATGCATAGTGCTGTATAGTCCTATATAGTGTGCACATTCTCATACCACATACAAAGGAATAAATTGCTGTACACAGTGCACATGCATGCCGTACGTAGCGTCATGTGGTTTTTTTTGTTTTTTTTTTAGTTGACGCCGATGTGTTTTTACCGTGTCGCACTGCGCGTACGGCGACTTTGAATTTTGTTACACCCCGCAAGCGGCCGTTCAGACGTCATGACGCTTGTTTCAGTTTCACTCTGCCTGCAAGGTGCCAGCCCCTCCCCTGCACATAGCAGCATAGTCATGGCCGCCACACAGCGCGCTGCAACGTGGGGTATGGCGGAGCTTCTGATCCTCATAGATCCTTGTGACTGCTATGACTACTGGGGCCATCATCACCACCGGCACCCCAGGCTGCGCAATCGCAACCCCCATGATGCGGATCCAGCGGGCTCTGCTCCTCAAACTGGGGGTGGAGAGGAGCCCAAAGCAGATCCAAAAAAAAATAGCGGATCTGAAGCAGAAATGCCCAGGCCGCATAGTGGACATCCGTGCCAGGATTGCCAGGCTGCGTGGTAAGTAATTGTTGGCCCCAAACACACACCTGCACATGTACATGTACCAAACTACACAGCAATGTCTAAAAACATATTAGAAGGAGAGTGTGGGCCACTGTGTGGCCACTGCAATGTGGTACCATATATTCAGCCTAATTTGGAGGGGGTGCCTACAATTTGGCCTGGTGGTGCAACCTAAAACACTTCATTATTAAAGAGTTTAATGTGTAGAAAACTGAGCGTCAATCATCAGTCTGCATCTTTAATTTTATTAAAGGCAGGTTTCAGGCAGCATGGTAAGGGGAGGGACTGTGGAGTATAGGTGACTGGACACTCCCTCCCCTTGCCATGCTGCCTGAAACCTGCCTTTAATAAAATTAAAGATGCAGACTGATGATTGACACTCAGTTTTCTAGGGAACAATAACACAAATGTATGTTAATTGGCCAACATTTAACAAATGTGTATTGACCCACCATTTGGATGTGTCAACAATGTGCATTGGCTGGTTGTTATTATTATTATTATTATTATTATTATTTATTTATATAGCGCCAATAGGTTCCATGGCGCTTTACATGAGGTTGAGGGAGACAAGAACAAGTACACTAAATCTAGGCGATCAGGACGTACAGGTACAACCCAGACAGGAATATGGGCAAAGCAGTCATGTGCAGCACAAATCCTTTCGCCTGCACTCAGCCGTAACCTCACAATATTTGTGCCTAACCTGACTCCACATTGTAAATGTGATCTTGAAAAATCTGTACCATCTTCAACACACACATGACACACTGCCCCACCGATGTTTCCCCCTACATAGGGGACAATATAGACACACCATGATGTTAGAAGTGAACTAACAATAGTACCTGAACAATAGGTGTACGCAGCCATGGGGCAAACACCACTGGCTTCTGGCCCTTCATCAAATAAAACACACATACACCTACCATGTGTAGGTGTGTTTGCCCACAAGCAAACATATCTTACCAGTGTAGTGGCCCTCCTGTCAGTAAACATACTGTGTCCTACCCACAGTAAATGCATCCTACATGAGTATATGCATCCAACATGACCTTCTACCCTATTGGTAATGGTGGAACTACATAGGCACACAATCTAAATGTTTGACAACAATGTGTTTAACCTTTGTACTCAAAGCTCTGTGATTGTGCTTTCAAATACAGATGGTGAGGATTCTTCATCCGAAGATGGGAACCATGCCCCACCCGCAGGTGGGCCAGCGACACCACCGCCACATGAGGCAGCAGTGACACCCTCGCCCCCTAGGAATCCACGGTCCCCAGGGCCTGAGGATGAGGACCTCCCATCACCTGCAGGGCCGGAGGACCCAGAGGACCTGGCATCACTTGCAGGGCCAGAGGACCTGGCATCACCTGCAGGCACAGAGGGCCCAGAGGACCTGGCATCACATGCAGGGATGGAGGACTCAGACGACCTGTCATCACATGGATGGATGGAGGAGGATGATGACCTCCCATCACCACCATGGCCACAGGAGGACGAGGAGCTGGCAGCACCTGCTGGGCCAGAGGATGGTGCCCCCTCAAGCCCAGGCCCCCTTGTGCCACACAACCCCATCATCTGGCCACAGACCCCAAGCCCTGGAGTGACCCCACCTCCCTCTGTGTCCAGCTCAGTGGCGAGCCCAGGGGTAGCCATGTCCCCAGAGCCTGCTATGGAGCCAGCCATTGATGACTATGGTGGTAAGTGTGTATTTTTTGGCCATACGCCATGCACACTGTAATCAGTGTTGTGTTTTTCCTCCCTCATTATTGTCTCACTGTTTGTTTTAAGTTTTGTTCTACTCTTTGTGCAGATGGAGAACGTGCTGGGGCTGCCGGCTGGAGTCTGAGCCCATCGCCATCACCCCCTGATAGCCCTGATGATGTCGAGGCAGAGGGTAAGGAGCATATTTTTGTGTTAACTACCTAAACCTCCCCATGGACTGTTGGAAACTAAATGTGATTTAATTCCCAATACAGGTGTCCCTACTATGGAGAACGTGATCCGGGCCCACCATGAGGTCTCATAAACCTTGCAGTGGGCACACCAACGCGGGCAGCAAGAACTGGCCCGGTTGCGTGCCATGCTTGCTGCCCTCCAGCGAGCACATGGAGGCCTCCCCTGAACCCAATGCACCCACACACATTAATGGGCAAACCTGCCCGAAGAACTGTTGTCCATGTTGGACTTTAAATCATCCCTGTTGCCATGTTGGCATTTGTTTTTTTTTGTTAGGCCCCGTTGGCCTCTTTTCTTATAGTGTCCCACATTGGGACCGTGGGGAGTGTGTTGTGGCTACTCCTACACTCAACCAGCATTGTGTCCTTTATGGCCACTGTGTGTCACACATGTTTTTTCCAAATAAAATATTTAAGGAATCTTTCTGTGTGTTCCTTGATGGCAACACACACATGTTGGCCTGACAATCATCAAAAGTGGCTTACTGTGTAACACAGATTTGGAGACCTCTTTGATGCATTAATAGGTGTTACCAGTCCACATCATGTACTAGCACTCCCGCCATTGGCCTGAATGTGTGGTTAATGTACCCTATATGTTGCCCACAATCATACACCCAGTCAACACAGTTGTGTTGGGAGAAGTCAAATTATGTAGCACCATGGTTTAATATTATTTTTTATTTGATTTATAAATGTTAAAAGATAAAAAACACAAATCAAATGTTCCCGACCAAATTGGCCACAATGTGGGCTACATTTCGGCACCAAAGTCAAACAGAAAAAATAACAAAAATGGTGCCAGTCCATAAGGCCAATTTAGTGCATTAGCTAGTAGTGTCCAATCTCCTCATCATCCTCTGCTGGATCCGATGATGCCTCCTCCCCCACCCTCTCCTGGTAGACCCACCCTCCCTGAGAGGGTGCTGGTCTTCGGCCACTTCGTCTTGGGGGAGATGGGGTATCTGGACGTGGGGGTCTCCTCACCCTGTGTTGGGCGGGCGGAGTGGCCAAGAGCTCGTCTTGTGGGGGACGGGGATCATGCACCCCCATCGCAGGGACCCATCTACGCCCGCCTCCAGGACACGAGAGATGGCCCGCTGAGCGATGGTCCTCTGCTCTGGCTCCATCTGGGCGAGCATGTCGCTGGTGTGGTGGCCGAAACTAGAGGTGGGTGTCTTTTCCTCATCCAAAAGGACCCTTTTTGCCCAGGTACCCAGCTCGGTGTTAGGTGGGGCCGACAGTCTTCAGCGACGAATGGCAGAGCTGGGCCCTGGGCGCGAGGCCCACACACTAGTTCCGGCCACTGGCTCGCACGCAGATGTGGTTGGGCGAGCCTCACCAGCTTGTGCCTCGTCCTCACTGGAGCCAGGCAGCTCAGGGGCCTGTGAAAAAAAAAAAAAAGAATCAATACCACAAAGCAGCATCATTGATGTCAAGTGCTCAAAGGGCAACCCCATCCACTACACCACACAACACACCAGCTCCAAACCACCCAACCCAGAAATAAAAGGATCAAGGTTCTAATGGCTAACAAATGCACGTCTGACGTATACTCACCTGCAGCGTCAAACTGGATTGCACACAAACATAGATAGGTTTTAAAAGGTACAGTTCACCAAAAAATGGGTATGTGACCACAGGAGATTTAAGCTGCTTGAAAGCAGCTGATAGCCCATGTGCCTCAGCCTTACCTTCATAAAAAAATTCAAAGGCTGTTGATCATGATTTCAACATACACTCCATGGGGCAAAGGCAAGACGCATGTCTGTGTTCCATTGTTAATATCTGTGCTTGGGGCAAATCTGCATTGGGGATATTGGTACACCCAAAAATTATATCACCCCAGGTTGTTTAAAGTTAAGGACAGGGAGAAACTCTGTTGTAGGTGTGTGTAAAAATCCAGAGCAATGCCCCTGAGGCCACATACCCAATAATAACATGTTTAAAAAGTAAACACTAAACAATAGAGAAGTGTGGTATGGAAATGCATGCAGACAATCACACCTGTGGAGCAAACATGGTGGCCCACCACACAAACACAATTACCCACCTACTGCGAGCTCTTTTGTCCGAGGGTGAAGGTGAGGAGCTCATAATATCACAACTTTGGCTTTGGTACCTCCAGCCCCGGACCGTAGATTGGTGTACTTGTTGTGAGCTCGCGTGAACGCGGAGCGCAGGCCTTTGATTTTCTCGTAAACGGTCCCCGCGTCCCACCTCCTCTGGGGCTGGAGCCGTTTGGCCAACTCCACTAGAGGCTTGTAGGCCTCTGCCCGCGCTGCCGTATCGTGGTATGTGGGAAGCGCCGTCCGCCACAGGCACTCATGTTCCTGATACACGGCAAGGAGCTGGGTCACAAATTCCACATACCCAGCTGGCATCTGTGTTTAAAAAAAAAAAATCAGACCAAACAGGGCCAAAAGAAGGCATGCCTGCCTACTACACACTATATTGAGTGTATATATGCAGGTTTTTTGGCCCTGAAAACATGTGTTGAACATGTATGTTTGCAGGTGGGACACCCTTTATACAGGAGGCCTCAATAAGCTATGGTTGCCATGTATGTAAGGATATGTTTGAGTTATCACATGATCACAAAGGCTAAAGGGGCACGATGATTTAAAAAAAAAAAAACAGCCAGGGGTAGAGGGGCCATGGTGGCAGGGGGGCAAGTGCCCCCTGGCCTGGTGGTATAGGCCTCGTCTAGGTCCGTGGACCCATATAAAAGTTCGGGCCAGCGGCCAGTTATGGCTGGCGGTGTGAAACAACAGCAGACGCAGAGCCTTGCGCCCACCAACAGCAACCCCCCCTCCCCCTTCCACCCCGGGCCCCCACAACACTATGACAGCCCCCCCTCGGCCCTCCCTTTAAGGGCTAGTGGACCAAAAATGCAACCCAGACTTTGAGTGGCCAGCCAGCCCCTGATCCCTGCCGTAACAACAACACTACAACGTATGGAATATATAACCAACATGGCTACTAAACTAATAGTCAATGGCTACTGCCTATAGGTAGCAATGCTTAACATTATTAATAACACACTATATACATTAGCACATGGCGCTCCCTGCTGTCTGACAAAGCGCATAAGCTGCATGTAGCAGACGCATCAGCGTTACCTAAAAAGCAGTAGCATGGCGATGAAAAAGCATGTGAGTACACTAATCGTCGGAGCAACAGAGAACGGATTACTGGACACCACTAGCTCAATGCACATGGACGTCTGGACATGGGCTGGTCGACATGGCAGGAAATTTATACTGACCCACACCAATCAGCACACACCAATTCGGCACCTTACCAGTAGTGATGAGCGAGTACTAAAATGCTCGGGTGCTCGAAGCTCAGGCCGAGCATCCCGAGATACTCGTGTACTCGGCCCGAGTAACGAGCCCAATGTTATCCTATGGGAGACACGAGTATTTTTATGAAATGACTGCCGGCAGCATGGAAAAACCCTAAAAATGTCACAAAAGTCTCAGAAGAGTGCTGAAATGACATGGCAACACCATGGGGAAGACCCCTGGAATCATTTCTCACTCAAAAGTCACAGCTGTGAACAATGTTGTCCGAGTTTCACGCCAATTTTACGGAGTCTCCAGAAAACCTTCCAAAATTACACCAAAATGAATATTTAGGGTGGAAATGTTAAGGGCACATACCCAATAGTGAGATAAAGCTGGTGTATGTCACTTTTTGTGATTACATGAAAGATTTTACGTGAAAACATTGTGCGACACTCCGATAACCCTGACAAGAGACGTACATGAAGCCCTGTCTAGAAATAAAGTGCCCATTTTGAGGAACACGGTCTATTGTAGTATCTTCCTTTGCCAGGGCAGTCCAAAATTGGGAGGTTCACCAATGCCCCTGGATACAGACATGCAGGATGGCCTGTAAACAAGAACTGGGTGAATTGTAGTATAGCCCTTTGGCCAGGGCAGCCAAAAATTGGGAGGGTCAACAATGACCCATGCATTCTGACATGTAGTAGGGCCTGTAACCCTCAAGTGGGTGTATTGTAGTATAGCCCTTTGGTCAGGGCAGCCAAAAATTTGGAGGTTCAACAATGACCCATGCTTACAGAGATGTAGTAGGGCCTGTAAACCTCAAGTGGGTGTATTGTAGTATAGCCCTTTGGTCAGGGCAGCCAAAAATTTGGAGGTTCAACAATGACCCATGCTTACAGACATGTAGTAGGGCCTGTAAACCTCAAGTGGGTGTATTGTAGTATAGCCCTTTTGTCAGGGCAGCCAAAAATTGGAGGTTCAACAATGACCCATGCATTCAGACATGTAGTAGGGCCTGTAACCCTCAAGTGGGTGTATTGTAGTATAGCCCTTTTGTCAGGGCAGCCAAAAATTGGGAGGTTCAACAATGACCCATGCATTCAGACATGTAGTAGGGCCTGTAACCCTCAAGTGGGTGTATTTTAGCCTAGGCCTTTGGCCAGGGCAGCCAAAAATTGGGAGGTTCAACAATGACCCATGCATTCTGACATGTAGTAGGGCCTGTAACCCTCAAGTGGGTGTATTGTAGTATAGCCCTTTGGTCATGGCAGCCAAAAATTTGGAGGTTCAACAATGACCCATGCTTACAGAGATGTAGTAGGGCCTGTAAACCTCAAGTGGGTGTATTGTAGTATAGCCCTTTGGTCAGGGCAGCCAAAAATTGGGAGGTTCAACAATGACCCATGCTTACAGACATGTAGTAGGGCCTGTAAACCTCAAGTGGGTGTATTGTAGTATAGCCCTTTGGTCAGGGCAGCCAAAAATTGGGAGGTTCAACAATGACCCATGCATTCTGACATGTAGTAGGGCCTGTAACCCTCAAGTGGGTGTATTGTAGTATAGCCCTTTGGTCAGGGCAGCCAAAAATTTGGAGGTTCAACAATGACCCATGCATTCAGACATGTAGTAGGGCCTGTAACCCTCAAGTGGGTGTATTGTAGTATAGCCCTTTGGTCAGGGCAGCCAAAAATTTGGAGGTTCAACAATGACCCATGCTTACAGACATGTAGTAGGGCCTGTAAACCTCAAGTGGGTGTATTGTAGTATAGCCCTTTTGTCAGGGCAGCCAAAAATTGGGAGGTTCAACAATGACCCATGCATTCAGACATGTAGTAGGGCCTGTAACCCTCAAGTGGGTGTATTGTAGTATAGCCCTTTGGTCAGGGCAGCCAAAAATTTGGAGGTTCAACAATGACCCATGCATTCAGACATGTAGTAGGGCCTGTAACCCTCAAGTGGGTGTATTGTAGTATAGCCCTTTGGTCAGGGCAGCCAAAAATTGGGAGGTTCAACAATGACCCATGCATACAGAGATGTAGTAGGGCCTGTAACCCTCAAGTGGGTGTATTGTAGTATAGCCCTTTGGTCAGGGCAGCCAAAAATTGGGAGGCTCTTCTTTGTCCCTGGATGGAGACGTGCAGAAGGGCCTGTTAAGAAGAACTGGGTGTATTGTAGTAGAGCCCTTTGGTCAGGGCAGCCAAAAATTGGGAGGCTCCTATTTGTCCCTGGATGGAGACGTGCAGGAGGGCCTGTTAAGAAGAACTGGGTGTATTGTAGTATAGCCCTTAGGTCAGGGCAGCCAAAAATTGTGAGGCTCCTCTTTGTCCCTGGATGGAGACGTGCAGGAGGGCCTGTTAAGAAGAACTGGGTGTATTGTAGTAGAGCCCTTTGGTCAGGGCAGCCAAAAATTGGGAGGTTCAACAATCACCCATTCATACAGACATGTAGTAGGGCCTGTAACCCTCAAGTGGGTGTATTGTAGTATAGCCCTTAGGTCAGGGCAGCCAAAAATTGTGAGGCTCCTCTTTGTCCCTGGATGGAGACGTGCAGGAGGGCCTGTTAAGAATAACTGGGTGTATTGTAGTAGAGCCCTTTGGTCAGGGCAGCCAAAAATTGGGAGGCTCCTATTTGTCCCTGGATGGAGACGTGCAGGAGGGCCTGTTAAGAAGAACTGGGTGTATTGTAGTATAGCCCTTAGGTCAGGGCAGCCAAAAATTGTGAGGCTCCTCTTTGTCCCTGGATGGAGACGTGCAGGAGGGCCTGTTAAGAATAACTGGGTGTATTGTAGTAGAGCCCTTTGGTCAGGGCAGCCAAAAATTGGGAGGCTCCTATTTGTCCCTGGATGGAGACGTGCAGGAGGGCCTGTTAAGAAGAACTGGGTGTATTGTAGTATAGCCCTTAGGTCAGGGCAGCCAAAAATTGTCAGGCTCCTCTTTGTCCCTGGATGGAGACGTGCAGGAGGGCCTGTTAAGAAGAACTGGGTGTATTGTAGTAGAGCCCTTTGGTCAGGGCAGCCAAAAATTGAGAGGCTCCTATTTGTCCCTGGATGGAGACGTGCAAGAGGGCCTGTTAAGAAGAACTGGGTGTATTGTAGTATAGCCCTTAGGTCAGGGCAGCCAAAAATTGTGAGGCTCCTCTTTGTCCCTGGATGGAGACGTGCAGGAGGGCCTGTTAAGAAGAACTGGGTGTATTGTAGTATAGCCCTTAGGTCAGGGCAGCCAAAAATTGTGAGGCTCCTCTTTGTCCCTGGATAGAGACGTGTAGGAGTACCTAAAAACATTTTTCCAATTGAAAAGGAGCGGGTCTCCTGTCGTTGTAATGCCCATTCTAACAGAATGGGCTAAAAAATTTACCACTGCGGGTATACCTCAAACAAGAGCCTAACTATTCTAACGCTCATCATGGTGTCACATGAGGAGAAGGAGTAGCAGTCCAGCGATTAGCCAAAGTACGGAAGTGTGTACCCATGGGTGAGTGGAGGTACATGTCAAATTCAAATAACAAAATAAAATTCAGTTGTCATTTGCTGGTGGTGTGGTGAAGTCTGGCCCAATCCAACCCTTGTTCATCTTGATCAGAGTGAGCCTGTCCGCATTTTCAGTTGACAGGCGGGTGCGTTTATCAGTGATGATTCCACCTGCTGCACTGAAAACACGCTCTGATAAAACGCTAGCGTCAGGACAGGCCAGGACTTCCAAGGCGTAGAGAGCCAATTCATGCCACGTGTCGAGCTTGGAGACCCAATAATTGAAAGGCACCGATGAATCTCGCAGTACAGTTGTTCGATCTGCAAGGTACTCCTTCAGCATCTGCCCGAACTTAGCATTTCTGGTGGCACTACCCCGCACCTCAGGGGCTGTGGTACGTGAGGGGCTGAGAAAACTGTCCCACATCGTAAAGACAGTTCCCCTGCCTCCGGCGGATTGGACTTGTGCCTCTCTCCGGCCGTACGCCTTGGTTGTCCATCGAATCCTGACCTATGCCGCTAGCGTTTTGTGAGGGGAAGGATTTCACAACTTCCGTGACTATGGCCCTCTGGAACTGCAGCATTTTGGCTGACCTCTCCGCCTCAGGAATGAGAGACATAAAGTTCTCCTTGTAGCGTGGGTCTAAGAGTGTTGCCAACCAGTACTGATTGTCGGCCAAGATGTTCTGAACGCGAGGGTCACGAGACAGGCAGCTTACCATAAAGTCAGCCATGTGTGCCAGACTCTTAACAGCCATCACATCAGTATCCAGACCAACACGATGACTGAACATGCTGTCCTCCTCCTCCTCCTCCTCCTCCTCATCTCCCCTGTCCTCTGGCCAGCCACGCTGAATCGAGGGTATGACTGGTGTGCATGTCATATCCCCAATTTGGCCTGAGAGTTGCTCCATGTCTTCATCCTCCTCCTCCTCCTCCTCGTCATAGTCCTCCACTACACGTTGTGATGACATGAGGCTGGGCTGTGTGTTTTCACCCACACCCACTACAGTTTCTTGCTCTAAGTCATCGCGCTCTGCCTGCAATGCATCCTCTTTTATTTTCAGCAGAGACCGTTTTAGAAGGCAGAGTAGTGGTATGGTGACGCTAATAATGGCGTCATCACCGCTCACCATCTTGGTGGAGTCCTCAAAGTTTTGGAGGACGGTGCATAGGTCCGACATCCATCTCCACTCCTCAGGTGTTATGTGTGGAGTTTGACCCATTTCCCGACGGCTTAGGTGATGCAGGTAGTCCACAACTGCCCTCTTCTGCTCACATATCCTGACCAACATGTGCAGCGTTGAATTCCAACGCGTGGGGACATCACACACCAGTCTGTGGGCCGGAAGACGCAAACGGCGCTGAAAGCTTGCAAGGCCGGCTGAAGCAGCAGGTGACTTGCGAAAATGTGCAGACAGACGCCGAACTTTTACCAGCAGGTCAGACACCTCCAGGTATGACTTCACAAACCTCTGAACCACCAGGTTGAGCACATGGGCCACGCATGGAACATGCGTCAGCTGCCCTCGCCTCAAAGCTGCCACCAGGTTCCGGCCATTGTCACACACGACCTTTCCTGGCTTTAGGTTCAGAGGTGTGAGCCAGTGATCTGCCTGCTGTTTCAGAGCTATCCACACCTCTTCTGCATTGTGGGGTTTGTCACCTATGCAGACTAGCTTCAGCACAGCCTGTTGCCTAGTGATGGGCGAATCCTAAATTACTCGGAATCGCTTGACTCTAGCGAGTCCGAGCACAGGACTCGCTACTCGTTGCGAGTCTAGCGAGTCCAATGTTAATGAATGGGGAAGCGAGTAATAGCGAGTAGTGTGAGATTTACAAATCGCAGATGTGTCGGAAGCTTCAGCCTGAAGCAATCCTAGTTTTGTCATTTATTTGCATTGCTCGTTTACTTTGTAAGTAATCGCTGACTCGCACAGATAAGATCCTGTCTCCTCTGTACAGGCTGCCAGCTCCAGGGTCCTAGAGCCCGCCTGCTGCCTGATGTAGCAGTGCTGAGATTGTTCTCAGTCTGCTCATTCCCTGTGTACAGACATGAATGTCTGTGCACAGAGATGATGTAGCAGAGCTGAGATTGTTCTCAGTCTGCTCATTCCCTGTGTACAGACATGAATGTCTGTGCACAGAGATGATGTAGCAGAGCTGAGATTGTTCTCAGTCTGCTTATTCCCTGTGCATAGACATCTATATTTATGCACAGGGGATGTAGCAGAGAGGACATCGCGTTTTGGACTGCGTCGGACGGAAGAGGATTTTTTTAATTAAAGATGGAGTCCCTAATGGCTTTTTTTTTTATTTCTAATAAAAAATTTTCCTTGTGTTGTGTTTTTTTTAAAACAATTTAATAGAAATTCATGGCGGTCATGTCTAATATTGGCGTGACCGCCATAAATTTCGGGCTTAGGGTCAGCTGATAATACAAAGCTGGCCCTAACCTCTATTACCCAGCGTGCCACCGCTACCAGGGCCGCTGGAAGAGCGGGGTTCAGCGCCAGAGGATGGCGCTTCAATGAACGCGCCATCTTCTGGGGCGGCTGCGGGCTGCAATTTGCAGCGGGGGGTGCCCAGAAAGCTCGGGCATCCCTGCGCTGCGGATTCCAGCCCCCAGCTGCTTAGCTGTACCTGGCTAGACATAGAAATTGCGCGGAGCCCCACGCATTTTTTTTTAATTATTTCATGAAATTCTGAGATTCTGACTCTGACTCTGAGACTCTGACTCTGAAATTCATGAAATAATAAAAAAAAAATGCGTGGGGCTCCGCGCAATTTCTATGTCTAGCCAGGTACAGCTAAGCAGCTGGGGGCTGGAATCCGCAGCGCAGGGATGCCCAAGCTTTCTGGGCACCCCCCGCTGCAAATTGCAGCCCGCAGCCGCCCCAGAAGATGGCGCGTTCATTGAAGCGCCATCCTCTGGCGCTGAACCCCGCTCTTCCAGCGGCCCTGGTAGCGGTGGCACGCTGGGTAATAAAGAGGTTAGGGCCAGCTTTGTATTATCAGCTGGCCCTAAGCCCGAAATTTATGGCGGTCACGCCAATATTAGACATGACCGCCATGAATTTCTATTAAATTGTTTTAAAAAAAACACAACACAAGGAAAATTTTTTATTAGAAATAAAAAAAAAAGCCATTAGGGACTCCATCTTTAATTAAAAAAATCCTCTTCCGTCCGACGCAGTCCAAAACGCGATGTCCTCTCTGCTACATCCCCTGTGCATAAATATAGATGTCTATGCACAGGGAATAAGCAGACTGAGAACAATCTCAGCTCTGCTACATCATCTCTGTGCACAGACATTCATGTCTGTACACAGGGAATGAGCAGACTGAGAACAATCTCAGCTCTGCTACATCATCTCTGTGCACAGACATTCACGTCTGTACACAGGGAATGAGCAGACTGAGAACAATCTCAGCACTGCTACATCATCTCTGTGCACAGACATTCATGTCTGTACACAGGGAATGAGCAGACTGAGAACAATCTCAGCACTGCTACATCATCTCTGTGAGCAGGCGGGCTCTAGGACCCTGGAGCTGCACAGAGAAGACAGCTGGACTCGGCTCGCAAAGAAACAGCAGTTATCTGCGAGTCTCCCTGCTATCACTGGCACAGTAGCCAGTGATTACTCGCACGAGTCTAATGCAAACAATGACAATCCTAGTTTTGTCAGCGTTTCTGACAAAACTAGGATTGATATTGATTTGCATTGGACTCGTGCGAGTAATCACTGGGAAACTCGCAGAGTACCGAGTCCTGCGAGTCCCTTACTACTCGCCGAGTAACGAGTCCTAGCGAGTAGATTCGCCCATCCCTACTGTTGCCGCTTTGCAGAGGCAGTGCTGCAGTGCTTCCAGCTTGGGACTGGTGTGGAGGGTACAGTGGATGAGGATGCGCAGGTGGGAGGAGGAGGAGGCTGAAGAGCATGACATTCCGGAGCTGTAGAGTGTCGGTGAAACCATGACAGAGGTAGGGCCTGCTATCCTTGGTGTGGGAAGGACGTGTTCCGTCCCTCACTCAGACTGGGTCCCAGCCTCCACAATATTAATCCAGTGTGCCGTCAAGGAGATGTAACGGCCTTGCCCACAAGCACTTGTCCACGTGTCTGTGGTTAGTTGGACTTTGGCTGAAACAGCATTGTTCAGGGCACGTGTGATGGTGTTGGACACGTGGTTATGCAATGCGGGGACGGCACATCTGGAGAAATAGTGTCGGCTGGGGACCGAGTAACGTGGGACAGCAGCCGCCATCAGGTCGCGGAATGCATCCGTCTCCACCAGACGGAAAGGCAACATTTCTAGCGCTATGAGTCGTGAAATGTGAGCATTGAGGACTGTGGCATGTGGGGCATTGGCAGCGTATTTGCGCCTGCGTTCAAATGTTTGCTGAATGGATAATTGAACGCTGCGCTGGGACAAGGACGTGCTTGATGGTGGCGTAATTTGTGCTTCAGCAACTTCAGGTGCAGGACCGGAGGCTTGTTCGCGGCCAGCATGGACAGGGGATTGGCTTGCATGCACAACAGCCGAAGACGTAGCAGTGACATCAGCACGCACCGCCCCTCGACTCTGTGGTACTTCCCACAAAGTCGGGTGCTTGGCTGACATGTGCCTGATCATGCTGGTGGTGGTCAGGCTGCTAGTTTTCGTACCCCTGCTGATAGTGGCATGGCAGGTGTGGCAAATGGCCTTTTTAGAGTCTTCTGGAGCCAACTTAAAAAACTCCCAGACTCGGGAAGACCGAACATTTGCACAGGCACCTTGAGTCGTGTTGTTGTTCCGGGGAACGGTTGCCTGCCTTCTGCCTGCGGACGCACCCCTGCTTCGTATTGGCTGTTGTGATGCTACGCCTCCCTCCCCCTGTGCACTGCTGTCCTCGCTCTGCATATCCTCCTGCCATGTAGGGTCAGCTACTGGATCATCCACCACGTCGTCTTCCTCTTCCGCACCCTGATCCTCCTCCTGACTTCCTGGCAATTGTGTCTCATCATCGTCCACCCCTTGTTGAGACACTTTGACAACGTTCCGTTCGTCATAACGCGGCTGCTCAAATATTTGGGCATCTGTACATACCATCTCCTCATGACCCACTTCAAGAGGAGGTGGCGACAGGCCAGATTCTGCGAATGGATACGTGAACAGCTCTTCCGAGTGTCCTAGTGTGGGATCTGTAATGTCCGTGGACGTGTAATCGGCCAGGTGGTAGGAAGGAGGATCAGGTTGGGAAATGTGCGGTGCAGTATCACGGCTACTGACAGTTGACCGTGCGGAAGACAGGGTGTTTGTGGAGGTGCCCATCTGACTTGAAGCATTATCCGCTATCCAAGTAACAACCTGTTGACACTGGTCTTGGTTCAACAGTGGTGTACTGCTGCGGGCCCCAAGAATTTGGGACAGGACGTGCGAGCGAGGAGATGTGGCCCTTTGTTGTTGCGAAATGAGTGCTTGCACACGACCACGGCCTCTGCCTGCACCACCATCACGTCCACTTCCTTGTTCCTTGCCAACGCCCTTGCCAACGCCTTTGCGCATTTTGCCTGTATAGAGCGACAACTGCCTGGTGACTGTGGAGGTCACAGGAGATTAGGATTTTAGTTCCCTAACCTGTATAAAGGTATGACGTACAACAGTGTGGTGACTGTTGAGATGACAAGAGTTAGGATTTTAGTTCCCTAACCTGTAGAAACGTATAACGTACAACAGTGTGGTGACTGTTGAGATGACAAGAGTTAGGATTTTTGTTCCCTAACTTGTAGAAACGTATGACGTACAACAGTGTGGTGACTGTTTTGATGACAAGAGTTAGGATTTTAGTTCCCTAACCTGTAGAAACGTATGACGTACAACAGTGTGGTGACTCTTGAGATGACAAGAGTTAGGATTTTAGTTCCCTAACTTGTAGAAACGTATGACGTACACCAGTGTGGTGACTGTTGAGATGACAATAGTTAGGATTTTAGTTCCCTAACTTGTAGAAACTTATGACGTACAACAGTGTGGTGACTGTTGAGATGACAAGAGTTAGGATTTTAGTTCCCTAACTTGTAGAAACGTATGACGTACAACAGTGTGGTGACTGTTGAGATGACAAGAGTTAGGATTTTAGTTCCCTAACCTGTAGAAATGTATGACGTACAACAGTGTGGTGACTGTTGAGATGACAACAGTTAGGATTTTAGTTCCCTAACTTGTAGAAACGTATGACGTACACCAGTGTGATGACTGTTGAGATGACAATAGTTAGGATTTTAGTTCCCTAACTTGTAGAAACTTATGACGTACAACAGTGTGGTGACTGTTGAGATGACAAGAGTTAGGATTTTAGTTCCCTAACCTGTAGAAACGTATGACGTACAACAGTGTGGTGACTGTTGAGATGACAAGAGTTAGGATTTTAGTTCCCTAACTTGTAGAAACGTATGACGTACACCAGTGTGGTGACTGTTGAGATGACAATAGTTAGGATTTTAGTTCCCTAACTTGTAGAAACTTATGACGTACAACAGTGTGGTGACTGTTGAGATGACAATAGTTAGGATTTTAGTTCCCTAACTTGTAGAAACTTATGACGTACAACAGTGTGGTGACTGTTGAGATGACAAGAGTTAGGATTTTAGTTCCCTAACTTGTAGAAACGTAAGACGTACAACAGTGTGGTGACTGTTGAGATGACAAGAGTTAGGATTTTTGTTCCCTAACTTGTAGAAACTTATGACGTACAACAGTGTGGTGACTGTTGAGATGACAAGAGTTAGGATTTTAGTTCCCTAACTTGTAGAAACTTATGACGTACAACAGTGTGGTGACTGTTGAGATGACAAGAGTTAGGATTTTAGTTCCCTAACTTGTATAAACGTTATGACGTACAACAGTGTGGTGACTGTTGAGATGACAAGAGTTAGGATTTTTGTTCCCTAACTTGTAAAACTTATGACGTACAACAGTGTGGTGACTGTTGAGATGACAAGAGTTAGGATTTTAGTTCCCTAACCTGTAGAAACGTATGACGTACAACAGTGTGGTGACTGTAATGGTTTGAAGAGTAGGATTTTAGTCCCTAACTTGTATAAGGTAGTACGTACACCGTGTCTGGTGACTGTTTTGATGACAAGAGTTAGGATTTTAGTTCCCTAACTATGTAGAATATGTACGTACAACATGTGTGGTGACTGTTGAATGTTACAAGAGTAGGATTTTAGTCCCTAACTGTATTAAGTGTACGTACACGTTGGTGACTGTTTTGATGACAAGAGTTAGGATTTTAGTTCCCTAACCTGTAGATAAGTAGTACGTACACCTGTATGGTGACTGTTTGATGACAAGAGTTAGGATTTTAGTTCCCTAACTTGTATTAAGGTATGTACGTACACATGTTGGTGACTGTTGAGATGACAGAGTAGGATTTTATCCCTAACTTGTAGATATACGTATACGTACAACTAGTTGGGTGACTGTTTGAGATGACAAGAGTTAGGATTTTAGTTCCCTAACTTGTATAAGTATGACGTACAACAGTGTGGTGACTGTTGAATGGTACAAGAGTTAGGATTTTAGTTCCCTAACTTGTATGAAAGGTAGACGTACACCAGTTGTGGTGACTGTTGGATGACAAGAGTTAGGATTTTAGTTCCCTAACTGTATTAAGGTAGTACGTACACTGTTGGTGACTGTTGATGACAAGAGTTAGGTTTTAGTTCCCTAACTGTATAAGTAGTATGACACCTGTTGGTGACTGTAGTGAAGAGTAGGATTTTAGTCCCTAACTGTAAAGTATACGTACACGTTGGTGACTGTTTGAGAACAAGAGTTAGGATTTTAGTTCCCTAACTGTAGGAACGTAACGTACACTGTGTGGTGACTGTTGAGATGACAAGAGAATTTTAGTCCCTAACCTGTAGTTAGGTACTAACAGTGTGGTGACTTATGACAGAAACTGGATTAATTTTATTCCCTTAATCTGTAGAAGTTATGACGTAAAACGTGTGTGGTCTACTTGAGAATCAATTGTTAGGATTTTAGTTTCCCTAACTTAGTAGAAAGTAGACGTTCACAGTGTGGTGACTGTTGAGATACAAAGTTAGGGAATTTAGTTCCCTAATCTAGTAGAAACTATGACGTACAACTCATGTGGATGGGTGATTGCCTATTGCAGCGATGCGATACAAAGGTGGTGACTGTGAGGCGCAGATAATTTAGTCCCTAACTTGTAGAAACGTATGACGTAACAACAGTGTGGTGACTGTTGAGATGACAAGAGTTAGGATTTTAGTTCCCTAACTTGTAGAAACGTATGACGTACAACAGTGTGGTGACTGTTGAGATGACAAAGTTAGGATTTTAGTTCCCTAACTTGTAGAAACTTATGACGTACAACAGTGTGGTGACTGTTGAGATGACAAGAGTTAGGATTTTAGTTCCCTAACTGTAGAAACGTATGACGTACAACAGTGTGGTGACTGTTGAGATGACAAGAGTTAGGATTTTAGTTCCCTAACTTGTAGAAACGTATGACGTACACAGTGTGGTGACTGTTGAGATGACAAGAGTTAGGATTTTAGTTCCCTAACTTGTAGAAACTTATGACGTACAACAGTGTGGTGACTGTTGAGATGACAAGAGTTAGGATTTTTGTTCCCTAACTTGTAAAACGTATGACGTACAACAGTGTGGTGACTGTTGAGATGACAAGAGTTAGGATTTTAGTTCCCTAACCTGTAGAAACGTATGACGTACAACAGTGTGGTGACTGTTGAGATGGACAAGAGTTAGGATTTTAGTTCCCTAACCTGTAAAATTATGACGTACAACATTGTGCTGTGGTGACGTTGTTTTGTTATGATATGACAACGTTGAGTTAGGATTTTAGTTCCCTAACCTGTAGAAACGTATGACGTACACAGTGTGGTGACTGTAATGGTTTGAAAGAGAGGATTTTAGTCCCTAACCTGTATTAAGGTAGTACGTACACCTGTCTGGTGACTGTTTTGATGACAAGAGTTAGGATTTTAGTTCCCTAACCTGTATTAAGGTAGTACGTACACCTGTATGGTGACTGTTAATGATGACAAGAGTTAGGATTTTAGTTCCCTAACCTGTATTAAGGTAGTACGTACACCTGTCTGGTGACTGTATGGATGACAGAGTTAGGATTTTAAGTTCCCTAACCTGTATTAGGTAGTACGTACACCTGTTGGTGACTGTTTTGATGACAAGAGTTAGGATTTTAGTTCCCTAACTTGTATTAAGGTAGTACGTACACCTGTCTGGTGACTGTAATGGTTTGGAAGATGGATTTTAGTCCCTAACCTGTATTAAGGTAGTACGTACACCTGTGTGACTGTTGGATGACAAGAGTTAGGATTTTAGTTCCCTAACTTAGTTAAGAGTACGTACAGTTGGTGACTGTAATGGTCAGAGTGATTTTAGTTCCCTAACCTGTATTAAGGTAGTACGTACACCGTCTGGTGACTGTATGGTTGAAGAGAGGATTTTAGTCCCTAACTGTAATAGTAGTACGTACACGTTGGTGATGTTTTGATGACAGAGTTAGGTTTTTGTTCCCTAACCTGTATTAAGGTAGTATGTACACCTGTCTGGTGACTGTAATGGTTTGAAGAGAGGATTTTAGTCCCTAACCTGTATTAAGGTAGTACGTACACCTGTTGGTGACTGTTTTGATGACAAGAGTTAGGATTTTAGTTCCCTAACCTGTATTAAGGAAGTACGTACACCTGTCTGGTGACTGTAATGGTTTGAAGAGAGAATTTTAGTCCCTAACCTGTATTAAGGTACTAAGTACAAGTGTGTGGTGACTCTAATGGTCACAGAAAAGCTTGGATTCCAATCTGTATCACCCTGCCTATATCCTCCTAGATTAGTCCTGAGAAGGACTGTTCTGGTCACTGGAAATCTTGGACTCCGATCTGGATCACCCTGCCTATGTCCTCCTAGATTAGTCCTGAGAAGGACTGTTGTGGTCAGCAGCAGTTTGCAGCCCTGCTCCAGATCTACCTATGAGGGCCGCAAATCTGTCCCTAATCAGCAGCAGACACTCTCCCTACACTCACTGTCTGGATGGCTGTGTGCCGAGCACAGCGAGCCGGGAGTTATAAAGGCTCGGTGACGCTGTGCAGGCCGGCCAATCACTGCTATACCACAACTAGGGCTGTGGCATTGCAGTGGTCTGTCAGCCAATCCCTGCACGTGGGCTGGCTCTCAAAAGAGCGCCAACATGGAGAGATGACGACCACGAGCACAGCACGAGTATCGCGAGATTACTCGGTGCTCGGCGAGTCGCCCGAGTACAGTGATACTCGTGCGAGTAACGAGTAGTGCCGAGCATGTTCGCTCAACACTACTTACCAGGCAACACCTGTGAACACCCATAGCGACAGCTGAGTAGGTGTTGTCCAAGCGCCGTGATTGGTTTGTGCTCATTGAAAAGCAGCTCAGGCCGGATGGGCGTCACGCTTGCTGCCCAGAGTCATTAATTAAGTATTCGTGTGCAGACATGGATGTAGCAGCGTGGCGGAGTGATGCGCATGATTGGCTTTGCTAATGCAATAGGGTACTCTATCGGACGCACATGTGATGTCAGTTTGGTCACTACAATAGCGTAGCACGCTGGTGTATTTTTCACGTGTTGGCCATACATTCCCATATTGTAGTTACAAAAGTATTGTGTTTGTTTCCATTCGCCATACAGGATCATGGCTGCAGGAATCTAGAGTGTAATGTCGTACAGATGGGCAATGAAAAGAAAATATCATACTGCTTGGGGTCAACACACACTGGGACCAACATGGCTAGGATCAGACATGGATTTGAGGCGTGAGGCAGCAGAGAATGTTTAGATGTGGAGCTCCCCCTTGCAAACACATGTGGCCCTGCATCACTACAGGATGAGTCATGTATAATCTGCTTCGTGTCATCTGGGATTACTCACCTTAAAAGGCTGTGGTACGTTGATACTTACAGACTGTAGAAGTGTAAATATATGGTATCCTACATTGTTTGTGTGACATGTATAGCCGTTCATTGTGGTGACACATGTCCCTTTTTAACACAGATATGTCCAGATGTGTTACTTTAATCAACGCAACAAAGTGTAGAAGGATGGACGGGCCTCATCAGTGAGCATGTTTCGTTTGTTTAGCGCCCACTTGTGGGTGTTGGCCTTGCAATGTTCTAAAGGATGTGTGCTGTGCACACACGAACAATTACATATGCTTTTCCCTAGTGTGTAGTCTAAGTATAGTGCGGCTTACTTTTGATGCAAAAATGTCACCATATTGCTCTATGTACTGATGATTTTTGATTATCATATACAGGTGCTGATACACAAGATGCAGAATCAACGTGATCGACGTGTTATCGTGGCTCTTGCGTTGGTGGAAGAGCAACTGTGGATGGAGGATAGATATGAAAGGTTGATGCGTCGCAGACGACGGCGTGTGTGGAGCCGGGATTGGCTTCGGGCCGGGAGACCCGGGGCCACATGCAACTGTTGCGTGAGCTGGAGGATAACAATCCGCATGATTGAGGGGGGCGTGTCCTGGCACCAGCTATGCAGGACGCTTGATACTGGAGCTCCGGCATTAGCACCCATTATAAGGCGATGCCTAGCGATCTCAGCCTCCCCAGCAAGGCACAGACGGGAGCATTAGCTGCAGCACACCGGGAGGATCATCAGGATGCCGAGACAGTCGCTCAGGAGCAAGGAGCAACCACCTAAGGTGACGGACTTCTTCTCCCCGGGTCCCACTCTGGCTTCCAGCTCTAAGATGGCGCCGGCTGAAACCCTCACAGCGCGCTCGTCCCGCTCTTCCCGCACCTCTAACAGCCCGAGGTCGGGAGGAGACGAACTAGATGATAACACCCCGGTCACGCTGGGCTGCCTGAGGGGCCTGCTTGATACTCTGCGCAAATCCTTGCAGGCAGACATAAGAGACTGTATAGGAGAGCTGAGGGAGGATATGGCTGCCATGGGGGAACGCACACAGCACCTCGAAACTAAAATGGCGGAGTTTGCTACAGCTCATAATGAGCTTGCTGATAGCTATCAAGGAGTGGAGCAGGATATCAAAACCCTAAGAGCAGTAACATGGGATCTAGAGGATAAACTAAGAAAAAACAATCTGAAACTTAGAGGCATCCCAGAAACAGAGGGAGAGGAGGACATAAAAGGAATAGTACATGCATTCCTCTGTTCAACACTGCCAGACATGCCTGTCACTGAGCTATTACCAGAAAAAGCATACAGGCTCCCAAGACCCCCTAACATCAGGCAGGATTTGCCCAGAGACGTTTTGGTGTGTCTTCTCTCCCCAAACCTAGAGACATGGTCCTACAGAAACTGAGACAGCAACCCCTAATATCTGGAGACTACAAGGGATGGCAAGCCTACCCAGATCTCTGCCAAGGTACACTAGCAAGACGCAAGGACTTTGCACCTCATTGTAAAATCCTTCGGGACAGAGGCATACAGTATTCTTGGGGCTCACCAGTAAATGTATCCTTTAGATATAAAGGCAACAGACATGTCTTCACGTCTCCTTCTAAACTCAAGATGGCTCTCGGGGACTGGAACTTACAGCGAACCCTACTTCTCCTTCTGTTGCCTCTAAGAAACAGAAGGGAAGCTCTGGAAGCCCCTCCAACCTTAAAGAGGCTGAGAACTGACCATTAACAACTGTTATGGGACTTGCTGATGCCGGTTAAGTTGATTCCCCGGCCTAGATTTCCGGTTATTTAGGCTGCGGGGTTGTGAGCAGTGAGTCACTTATCCACCAAGGTGACACTCTCCCGCCTCAGCTGAAGTCGGGAGAGTTTGGAGGCTCACAATTGATCCCCCACCACATTCCGATCCCGTCCTGCTTTGTAGGAAGGAGATTGGCTAATACTTATACTTTTATATAAGTTTGTGTATTTATGTGATTGTTGTTCTGCAATCTATATTTCTACTTTTTTATCTGTTATTTTTATTTTTCTCTTTTTACCTCTCCTCTCTCTTTCCCCCTCCCTCGTCTCTGCTTCCCCCCTCAGTCTCCAACTTTTCACCTATTACTGCAATTTTGAAGATCTCTACCTTGACAAAAGCGGTGTACATTTACGTTTTGCACGGTATTGAATAAGTTGAGGCATCGCTATCTAGCAAAAATGAGCATTACAATGGTATCATTCAATGTTAACAGCCTTAACGCCCCATGTAAAAGAGCAATACTCTGGCAACACCTGAAAAAGGCTCAAAGTGAGGTAGTGTTTTTGCAGGAGACTCACCTGTTGGAGAAAGATCATCCCAGATTGGCCTAGGCTTTATACAAAACTCAATTCTTAGCCGGGGGAGCCTCTAAAAAATCTGGGGTGGCTATTCTGATCCACAGGTCGATCTCATTCAATTTGATTGAAGAAGTGTCTGACCCGGCGGGCAGATACGTGATTGTGCTATGTCTCCTTAATGACAAACCGTACACACTTGCCTCTATCTATAGGCCGAACACAGGCCAGGTGCGATACATGAGGTCTTTTTTATCTAAGGTCATCTCCGTGGCTCGAGGTAGTAAGATTATAGCCGGAGACTTTAATATACCAATAAATAAACACTTGGACTGCTCAAGATCATCCCTCTACCGGTCGGAGCTGGGCCCTATAATCTCTGCGCATCATCTCCATGATGTGTGGAGATATATGCACTCTGACGAAAGGGACTATACTTTTTATTCACATCGCCACAGATCACAAAGCAGACTCGACTACTTCCTGATTGATGACTCACTGCTGCCGAAGAGCCTAGATGCGAGCATAGGGTCCATCACGTGGTCGGATCATGCTCCAGTCTCACTCAGGATGGCCGACTCTACTGCACTTCGCCCACCAACTAGCTGGAAAATTAATGCATACCATCTGACCTCCCCCTCTAGTGTGGAGCAACTCTCTGAGGCCATTAAACTTTATTTTAAAGAAAACTCCACGGCTGATGTGCTCCCGGACACCTTGTGGTTTGCCCATAAGGCGGTCCTCAGGGGCCTGCTCATTAAGATAGCGGCTATAAAAAAAATCCAAAAGAAAATATGACAAGACTCTACTCACATTACTGGAAAAATAAAAAAAACTGGAGGCCCTTCAGAGAGGCTCGCGGCTGGCTGTGCAACCCCCGACTTACTGGCGGCCAGGCGGGAGCTTCGCACTCTGCTCCTTGTCCGAGCAGAACATCAACTCAAAAAGTCAGGGGCGAGGATTTACGGCATGGGAGACAGGGCCGGAACGCTATTAGCCAGGAGAATTAAAAAAAGAGAACTACAGACAAAAATTCATTATATACGTAGAGGAGATGGTACTACGGTACGCAATCCTATGGGAATAGCAAACGAATTCAGTTCCTACTACCACTCCTTGTATAACTTACGAGACACGGACTTGGTTCCACAGCCTTCGCCTAATTCTATTAAAGCCTTCTTGGATCGGGCTAAGCTTCCTGCCCTCTCCGAGGAACAACTTAGGTCGCTTAATGCGCCCTTTACTGAAAGGGAGGTTCAGGGGGTTATTGCTTCTGCAAAAAAACGAACTGCACCAGGACCTGACGGGTTTTCATTTCAGTACTACTCTTGCTTTTCACAGCTTTTAACTAGACCTTTATTAGACCTCTTTAACTATTGGCGTGGAGTGGGAAGCATTAGAGGGGAGGGGTTGGAGGCAATTATAGCCACTCTTCCCAAGCTGGGCAAAACACCTGACTCCCCGGGCAACTTTCGCCCAATCGCCTTATTAAATTGCGATGTAAAATTATATACTAAACTCCTTGCTAATAGACAAGGAGAAGTTCTGCCTTTCCTGGTAGGACTGGAGCAAGTGGGATTTGTCCCGGGGAGGCAGGCTAGTGATGGTACGAGGAGGTTGGTGGACTTGATGGAGATCATGGAGAGGAGAGGGGCTCCTGGTGCATTCCTGTCTCTTGATGCCGAAAAAGCATTTGACAGGGTGCACTGGGGGTACCTGCAGGAAGTTCTCCAAAGATTTGGAATAATAGGTGACTTCCAAAGGGCCATCATGGCTCTCTACTCCTCTCCATGTGCTTCAGTTAAGGCCTCGGGATTCATGTCCTCTGTATTTACCATTTCCAACAGAACCAGGCAGGGTTGCCCCCTTTCCCACTGATTTTCGCCTTGGTGATGGAACCCTTGGCTGCAGTGGTGAGGGCGGACTCTGAAATTCGGGGGGTGGAAGTGGGGTCTGTGGAGCATAAGATCGGGCTCTATGCGGACGACGTGGTCTTCATGTGCTCGCAGCTCCCTTCCACGATCCCGAAAATCTTGGGAGTCTTGGAGGATTTCTCCTGTGCACCCTACTACAAATTGAACATGTCCAAATCTTCTTTCTACCCCATTAATATTGCAAAATCTGAGCAGGAAGTTATCAGGGAACAGTTCTCATTCGCCTGGGCAGAGGAGGGTTTTACTTACTTAGGTTTGCACATGACTAGGCTGAACAAAATTGTCCGCCATAACTGCGAGTCCTTGCTCAAACAAATCCGAAAAGAATTGGAGAGTCACTCTGGCCTTTTCCTATCGTGGATGGCCAGGATCCAAATTGTTAAAATGACCTACCTCCCTAAGATATTATACCTACTGAGGTGTCTCCCCTCCTTATCCCGGGTAAATTCCTGCGAGCGTTCCAATCATTATTGGGTCGATTTATATGGCAAGAGAAGCCGCACCGAATAGCAACTAAGGTCCTCACGTTACACGCCACAGTGGGAGGGTTGGGGGTCCCAGACATTCACTCCTACTATAAAGCAGTACGCCTCGAGGCAGCTAGGAGTTGGTGGGATCAGGAACAGACCTCTCTATGGCTCCAAATTTAAACCTTTTTTGCTCCCAAACAATCCACTAGACTATTACTGGAAAAAAATTTGTTGAAATATTCCCCGATTCCGGGAGACTTGTCTTCTATGAGAACCCTGCTGAGGATATGGTCCCGAGAGGGCGGAGAGCTACTCTCCTTCCTACATAGATATATCACACTTGATGCAGTGGAACATTCAATTGGGCTCATATCACTTCGAAATTGGAAATTGAAGGGAATCCAATTTTTTAACCAAATTATGGAGGAGGGTGGCTTAAGATCTTTCTCTGCTTTGGTGGACAACTTTGCTAACCCCAAAAATGATTTTTTCAAATATCTACAACTGCGACATTTTCTGGCCTCTGTCTCCCTGCCTGTCTCGTCCCAGGAGTTTTTTAACGGCTCTCTGCAGGCGTTCTTTAACTCGAGGGGCACCAGCTTCGGCGGTGTCTCCATTATCTACAAAGCGCTCCAGAACCAACATACCAGACAGAAGCTCACATATATGACTAAGTTGGAGAGGGATCTGGGGTTTGTTGCCCCTTTGGAGGCCTGGCAGAAGGCGGCCACTCACGTGTCTCCTTACTCGTCATGCATAAATCACATGGAGCAGGCAAAGAAGCTCCAGTTACGCTGGTACCTGACCCCGGACCAAATAGCTCAATTTAGTAACAGAGATTCTCCTACATCTCACCAGTGTTGGAGGGGTTGCTCCACATTGGAGTCTCCTGCTCACATTTGGTGGGATTGCCCCATTATAAAACCTTTCTGGGTTGAGTTGGAGGACCTACTTGATCTACTTACGAGGCTCCCATTGGTGTTGGAGTCCCCGGTTGCTCTTTTGGGCCTGGGTCTTGACTTTATCCCTAAAATGCTGTGCCCTATAGTCACTAATATATTGGTAGCGGCGAGATTGTGCCTGGCATCCAAATGGAAGTCCCCAAACCCCCCATCTAAGGCATAACTGATTAACCGCATAAATCTGCACTTCCAGCACGATTCTCTTTTAGCTCATGACCTCCCCACGAGAAACAAAATTATGAACTGGTGGGATCCCTGGGTACAGTCAGTCTTTAATGTTATAGATATCAATAGGTGAATAAGCTGAATATGATATAGTTGTGACTCATAACATATTCCTGAGGTGGGATGACATAACAACTCACTACTGTTAAACATTCCTAATTCATATGGCCTGAAATTATACTTGTGAAGGCTCTTTATGCTTCATTATCCCCCCCCCATACTCCCCCCCTTTTTTATTCCTCCTCCCTCTTCATTTTTCATTATTGTGTATTGTATATGATAATTTTCTTTATTTCTCAGGCTCGACTTTTATTTTTAATGGTAGAGCCTTGTTATGTTCAATCGGTGAATTGTATATTCGTTGTAATCATCTTTAATATACTTCAATAAAAATATAATGGTTAAAAAAAAAAAAAACAATCCGCATGATTACCAAAACCACCTCCGTATGTCCGAGGACTCTTTCAACTTCCTTTTGGAGCGCGTGGGGCCACTGATAGCCCGTCAGGACACTGTCATGCGTCGATCTGTATCAGCTGAGGAGCGGTTGGCTATTACTTTGCGGTTCCTGGCTACAGGGCGGTCAAGGACCGACCTCACATACACGTCACGTGTATCACTGTCCCTGCTGAGCCGCCTGATCCCCAAGACGTGTGAGGCCATCTGGAGTGCTCTGCTGCCATCCTACCTGAAGTTGCCAGAAACACCTGCAGAATGGATGCAAGTAGCCCGAGGCTTTGAAAGCCGGTGGAACTTCCCAAACTGCGGTGACGCTTTGGATGGTAAGCACGTGAGGATTACTAAACCCCCCAACTCGGGCTCTTTGTATTATAATTAAAAAGGGTATTTTAGTATAGTCCTCATGGCCCTGGTGGATGCGAACTATGAGTTCCTCTACGTGGACGTTGGAATGAACGGGTGAATCTCAGATGGGGGTGTGTTCGCCCACTGTGACTTGGCACAAGAACTAAGGACAGGTGGGCTGAACTTACCATCAAATGACGAGACAAGCCATCATCTCAACTTTGCGTTTGTGGCAGATGAAGAGTTCCCACTTCAGGCTCACCTACTGCAGCCATATCCCCAGAGGACCCTTACTTCTGAGCGGTGCATTTTCAATTACCGGCTATCCCGGGGACCGCCGTGTGGTTGAAAATACATTCGGGATCATGGCGAATACATTCCGGGTTTTTCATACGCCTCTGCATATGAAACTGGAATCTATTGACGCGGTAGTGCTGGCCTGCTGTGTGCTGCATAACTTCCTGCGTCGTAGGGATAGAGCATCATACACGCCGGCAAGTTATGTAGATTCTGCGGACCCCACAACAGGGGAGGTCCATCCAGGGGCTTGGCGTGATGTCGACCATGGTGTGGCGCCACTCCAGCCGCTGAGCCGTGGTCGCACTCAGCAAGAGGCCAGGGACAGTAGAGATGCATACTGCTCCTACTTTAATGGCCCTGGGGCAGTGGGCTGGCAGAACCAGCATGTGTGGTGGGGCTGGTGCTGGTTTGTCCAAAAATGGTGGCCATGGTGCAAACCGCAGGGTGGCTGCACCATGGTGGGTGGGTTTTTTGGATATTTTATTGTGTGCATTGTTTGGCAATTTATTATGTATTTGTGTATCTGTTTTTTTTGTCTGTTTACAATGTAACATGATGTTTGAATGTCCATTGTCTTTCCTTTCTGTATATTTGTTTTTATTTTACCATTTCATGCACTGCTATGCAGTGCTGGAAAACGCTGCCCCTAGTTACCCTATGTTTACCTTAGCTACCTGTCACACAGGCAGCTGCTCGGAGTGCGCTTTACAGCGCCGCACAGGTAACGTTACAGACAGCGTTTCCTGTGCGGCGCTGTAAAGCGCACTCCGAGCAGCTGCCTGTGTGACAGGTAGTTAAGGTAAACATAGGGTAACTAGGGGCAGCGTTTTCTAGCACCGCATAGCGGTAACGCTATGCGGTGCTGGAAAAAGGTCTAAGATAAAACCGGATTCTGGTAGGCTAGGGTCAAAACGTAAATGTGACCCTAGCCAAAAATACATGTCTTTTTTTTGGATCCAAATTACTGTGTGTGAGCCTGATTACTTGGGGATGGAGGGCAGTGTGATCAAGGTTTGGGTTGTGGCCAGTGCTGTCACACACATTGGCACCTATGGCTGGGTTCGAGACACAATATGTGTGGCTGGCCTTGAGCTATGTGAAGGTATTTAGTGAACAGTCTATGTGACAAATGTGTGTACATAACCCTTGTGGTATGGTGTAGGCAGAGGGTCACCTGGACACTACACATTGATGCAGCACATGATATTGTGTGGAATATGGCCTTAAGTAAGTGGTGCAGCACATGTGCAGACACACACATCATGTACATGTGGCATGTCAGCTGCTCAAGGCCATTGACATCTGTTGCCACATATGCTATCTGGATTGGGGCTCTATTCACACATTTCGATCCAGACGCACACATAGCCAAACACTTAGTTAGTAAAACGCACTGATTGTGTGACTGTAAACCGCTCCTGTGTGACGCGTAAGCGTCTCCTAGGTGAATATCCGCACACTCCGCCACGTCACAAGCGCCTATTCCGTGTGACAATCCAAAGACTACTACGTCACGTCTTCGCCATCCGCCCTTCGCGCCGTGACCAATCAGAACGCTATTGTGTTGGCCAATGGTTGTCCTTTGGACGCGGCATGACGGACTGTGGCACACCTATGTGTTGTCCCTGCTGCCCCAGGTCCGCCCATATTCCTTTGTGGTAGCGGCGTGTAAACCAGGGAAGGTATTCTACAGGAAGTAAGCCGCGGCACCCGTCGGCACTTCCGGGGAACAAAGATACCTTCAGTGGAGCAAGCAGTGGCGGCGTCTATATGCGGCATCGGCGATCGGTATCCACCGTTAAAAACGCGCGCGTGCACGTGCGGTGGATACCTGTTGCTACCCTCAGTGGCGGCGTGTAAAGGTACCTTTACATGTCTGCTTGATCCTTAGAGCGCTCCCAATCAAACCGCCATTACTATTTTTTGCATGAAAACTACTCCCTTTGTGAGGGACTGGCGGCTGGAGCAGCTCAGGAACAGCACAAACGATCTGCCTTGAGGACCTGGCATTTCCCTGGTAACCCACAACAAAGAGCGGTGACGCAAATTCGGTTTCAAGGTCACATGACCGGATAGGTCCTGTTCCGAGGACCAGGAAAGAGGAGAGCGGAGAGGCAGCGCACATACCGCCGGCGGCGGAGGCTGGTAAACCGGGTTGTGCAGGACTTGCACAACCCGATAAGGTGAGTGGCCACCTACCCACACCACTTAGACGTTTTTAATAAGGGGATGCTACACATTTGCGCCCCTCTTCCTTTTTGTTTTGCAAGAGGAGAGGAGAGGCACAGGGGGATAGGCGAGGCACAGGGGGACACAGACAGGGGGAGAGGAAAAGCAAAGGGGGACACAGACACAGGAGAGGCACAGGGGGACACAGACAGGGGGAGAGGAGAGGCACAGGGGGATAGGAGAGGCACAGGGGGACACAGACACGGGGAGAGGAAAGGCACAGGGGGACACAGAGGCACAGGGGGACACAGACACAGGAGGAGAGGAAAGGCACAGGGGGACACAGACAGGGAGAGAGGAAAGGCACAGGGGGAAACAGACACAGGAAGAGAGGAGAGGCACAGGGGGACACAGACACAGGGGAGAGGAGAGGCACAGGGGGACACAGAGACACAGGGGAACACAGACACAGGGGGAGAGAAGAGGCACAGAGGGACACTGAAAGGAGGAGAAGAAAAGCACAGGGGGACACAGAGGCACAGGGGAAACAGGCACAGGGGGACACAGAGGCACAGGGGAACACAGACACAGGAGGAGAGGAGAGGCACAGGGGGACACAGACACAGGGGGAGAGGAGAGGCACAGGGGGACACAGACAGATGGAGAAAAAGGCACAGGGGGACACAGACACGAGGAGAGGAGAGGCACAGGGGGACACAGACAGATGGAGAGGAAAGGCACAGGGGGACAGAGACACAGTGGGAGAGGAGAGGCACAGGGGGACACAGAGGCACAGGGGGACACAGACAAGGGGAGAGGAGAGGCACAGGGGGACACAGAGGCACAGGGGACACAGACACAGGGGGAGAGGAAAGGCACAGGGGGACACACAGGCACAGGGGGACACACAGGCATGGGGGACACAGAGACACAGGGGGACACAGGCACAGGGGGACACAGAGGCACAGGGAACACAGGCATGGGGGACACAGAGGCACAGGGGGACATAGACACAGGAGGAGAGGAGAGGCACAGGGGGACACAGACACAGGGGGAGAGGAGAGGCACAGGGGGATACAGACACTGGGAGAGGAAAGGTTCAGGGGGACAAGGGACACAGGAGGAGAGGAGAGGCACAGGGGGACACAGAGGCACAGGGGGAGACAGAGGCACAGGGGGACACAGACACAGGGGGAGAGGAGAAACACAGGGGACACAGACACAGGGGGAGAGGAGAGGCACAGGGGGACATAGACACAGGGGGAGAGGAGAGACACAGGAGGACACAGACACGGGGAGAGGAAAGGCACAGGGGGACACAGAGGCACAGGGGGACACAGAGCACATGGAGACACAGAGGCATAGGGGACACATAGGCACAGGGGGACACAGAGGCACAGGGGGACACAGACAGGGGGAGAGGAAAGGCACAGGGGGACACAGAAGCATGGGGGACACAGAGGCACAGGGGGACACAGACACAGGAGGAGAGGAGAGGCACAGGGGGACACAGAGGCACGGGAGACACATGCACAGGGGACACAGGAGGAGAGGAGAGGCACAAAGGGATACAGAGGCACAGGGGGACACAGAGGCACAGGGGGACACAGAGGCACAGGAGGAGAGGAGAGGCACAGGGGGATGGAGAGGCACAGGGGGACGGAGAGGCACAGGGGGACAGAGAGGCACAGGGGGACAGAGAGGCACAGGGGGACACAGTCAGGGGGAGAGGAAAGGCACAGGGGGACACAGAGGCACGGGGGACACAAAGGCACATGGGGACACAGAGGCATGGGGGACAAAGAGGCACAGGGGGACACAGACACAGGAGGAGAGGAGAGTCACAGGGGGACACAGAGTGACAGGGGAACACAGAGTCACAGGGGGACATAGACACAGGAGGAGAGGAGAGGCACAGGGGGACACAGACACAGGTGGAGAGGAGAGGCACAGGGGGATACAGACACTGGAGAGGAAAGGCGCAGGGGGACACAGAGGCACAGGGGGACACAGAGGCATGGGGGACACAGAGGCACAGGGGGACACAGAGGCACAGGGAGACACAGAGGCATGGGGGACACAGAGGCACAGGGGGACACAGAGGCACAGGGAGACACAGAGGCACAGGGGGACACAGAGGCACAGGGGGACACAGAGGCACAGGGGTACACAGACACAGGGGGAGAGGAGAAGCACAGGGGGACACAGACACAAGGGGAGAGGAGAGGCACAGGAGGACACAGACACAGGCAGAGGAAAGGCACAGTAGCCACAGAGGCACAGGGGGACACAGAGGCACATGGAGACACAGAGGCATAGGGGACACAGAGGCACAGGGGGACACAGAGGCACAGGGGGACACAGACAGGGGGAGAGGAAAGGCACACAGGGACACAGAGGCACGGGGGACACAGAGGCAAAGGGGGACACAGACACAGGAGGAGAGGAGAGGCACAGGGGGACACAGAGGCACGGGAGACACAGGAGGAGAGGAGAGGCACAGGGGGACACAGAGGCACAGGGGGACACAGAGGCACAGGGGGACACAGAGTCACAGGGGGACACAGACACAGGAGGAGAGGAGAGGCACAGGAGGAGAGGAGAGACACAGGGGGACAGAGAGGCACAGGGGGACGGAGAGGCACAGGGGGACAGAGAGGGACAGGGGACAGAGATGCACAGGGAGAGGAGAGGCACAGAGGGACCCAGAGGCACAGGGGGACACAGTCAGGGGGAGAGGAAAGGCACAGGGGGACACAGAGGCACAGGGGACACAAAGGCACAGGGGGACACAGAGGCATGGGGGGCAAAGAGGCACGGGGGACACAGACACAAGAGGAGAGGAGAGTCACAGGGGGACACAGAGTCACAGGGGGACACAGAGGCACAGGGGACACAGGAGGAGAGGAGAGGCACAGGGGGACACACAGGCACAGAGGGACACAGAATGGGGAAGAGGGGAGGCACAGGGGGACACAGACACAGGGGGAGAGAGGAGGCACATGGGGACACAGAGGCACATGGGAACACAGACACAGCAGGAGAGGCACAGGGGGGACACAGGCAGAGGGGACACAAACACAGGGGGACTGGCAGAGGCACAGGGGGACACAGGAACAGGGGGACACAGAGGCACATGGGGACACAGAGGCACATGGGGCACAGACAAAGCAGGAGAGACACAGGAAGACACACGCAGAGTGTTACACAAACACAGGAGGACAGTCAGATGCACAGAGGGACACAGGTACCCTGTCACACAGCAGCTACTCTGACGACTCAGACCTACGTGGCTGAGTTCTGAGTCGCCAATTAGGTCGTTGTTTAGGTGTCAAACACAACGATGCATGCTGGCCAGCGGGAGCCTGACGATCAAAAATGGTCCAGGCCACTTTGACACGATTGGCGATCTCACAGCGGGGGTCTGGTCGTCGCTGCATGTCAAACATAGCGAGATCATCGGCAAGGTTGCGGTTGAGTCGCAAAACCAAGATAGTAACACTGATGATGGAGTGATCAGCGATGGCCATGTTTGTGGAGTACTTGAAGCAGCATAAGACTGCACTCACGTTCTCCATGGATGCCCACTCATTAGTTGTGAACTAAAGCCGACCCTGGTAAAACTGAACATTCATGGGTCCAATCATCCTTAATTTATAAATATTACAACTAATTGTAGCATTTTTGTGCTATGATTGGCTTCTTATTAGAATGCAGATAGGCACATTTTATTAACCCTGCACTCTGAGAGGGTTAAAATACAAACACACTTCTCTTATATCAGTTGTTAAATTAATTATTAAAAATTCAAAATAAATTCAGAAGTTAATCTTTGTAAATTTGTAATCACAGATTACCGTAGTTAGGTTATTTTTACAAGTCAGTGTATTTGGTTCTTCCTTATTCTAGGAAAGTTACATATTATCATTAAAAATGCTGTAAACATGACAACTGCTGAGAATGTTGGAATTACTGTACATAAGCAACATAAAATTAAATAAAAATATGCATGAAATATTGAGCACTATAAAATAATCTTGCATTTGTTTTCCATAAATTATGACAATTATTCACTGAAGTTTTGTTGCTTAATGTTTTTACTTCATATTTCAAAAATATCTATTTTAATCTGTCTAAACGAAAAAATAAAACTCATTAATTTAAATCAATCTATAGACTTTTAGGTATAATAAGATATTGTATCCACATACCAATCCAAGCTTCACCTTTTATACCATCTGCTTACTATTAAAGCAATAAACACCAAAAGCAGTTGCCTTAATAGTAGTAGATCATGTGACTACCCAGGTAGTGCTGATAAGGCAAAAAGGATGAAAGCTAGGGCGTAGAGCACAAACATGTAGCAATAAACATGTATAAACATATTATCTATTCTGATCAGACTAGAGATTTAAGATGTAATTATATTATTTATGATCAGCGGATCACTATTGCAACTTGGCAATGAATGTTTGAACTTATTGTTTCAGAATTTATCTTGCTTTTGGATTTATCAAAATTGTGAAATAACTTCACCCACAATCACTAAATGAAATATTATGGTTATGTAAGTGATAAACATAAAAAAGTCACAGATATCAAATAATCTTGTCAAAACAAAATATGTACGGTAGTAACAAAGCATACAAGATATTAAAATATGTTGTCAATAAGGACTAAAACAAAAGATGTCTAAGGGTATATATGAGGCGCCCCTATGGTCCAGTTGCCACAATGGTATCGCCTTTCTAATCGGTGGTTAAATGCTACTTAACCCACTGATCCCTGTGTAATCTTGTTCCTCCATTTCTTACCTCTTGGTCTCCTCATTCTGATCCACATAGTCTACTTATTATATTGCAATTCCAAATCCTTAAATAACCCAAGTCAATCATTAGCCCAATCTAAACTATCACCTTTTATCCTTATTTTGGTCAATTTAGCATAATGGTTAACATTTCATACAGAATCTTGTTCTCAAGCACTTTGTTAATCTCATTCCAAAACGTGATTGCACTAGACACAATACAACTTGACATTTGTTTTTGCACTCAATAGAATCCTACTACCGTGTTTCCCCAAAAATAGGGCGCCCCCCGAAAGTAAGGCATGCTTGGGGGGGCGCCCTATCTCCTAATACAAGGCACCCCCCGATTATAAGGCGTACCTCCTCAGCTCTCCGGTGGCCCCCGCTCTCTGGTGTCTGCGCTCTCCCCGCTCTCCAGTGGCCCCCACCCAACTCCAGTGGCCCCTCGCTCTCAGGCGGCCCCCCGCTCTCCAGATTCCCACTGTAGCTGCCGATCTCCGCCCAGGTCAGGAGCCCTGCGTCAATTACAGCGCAGGAACCGCAAGCCAATCTGCGGCCAGCTGACGTCGTGCATTGCCTCTGATTGACTCGCGGTTCCTGGGCTGTGATTGGCTCACGGTACCTGCACTGTAATTGGCGCAGGGCTCCTAACCTGGGCGGAGATCAGCAGCTACAGCGGGAATCCGGAGAGCGGAGGCCACCGGGGAGCGGGAGAGTGGGGGCCACCGGAGAGCGCGGACACCGAAGAGTGGGGACACTGGACCGGTAAAAATCTGTTTGTGTGTATGGGTGTGTGTGTGTGTGTATGGTTATGTGTGCGTGTGTGTGTATGGGTATGTGTGTGTGTGTGTGTGGGAGTGTGTGGTGTGTAGGTGTGTGTGTGTATGGGTGTGCGGTGTGTATGGGTTTGTGTTGTGTGTGTATGGGAGGCTGCAGTGGGATGTACGGTATATAAGACACCCCCCCTCCCAAAAAAAATAAGACATGGTCCATCTTTGGGACCAAAAAAAATGTAAGACAGTGTCTTATTTTTGGGGAAACAAGGTATGTAAATTTAGCAAGTAATTCACATAATAAATGCTAAATAGCTGTAACACTCTTAGGGTACCGTCACACTTGGCAATGCTCCAGCGATCCCAACAATGATACGACCTGGTAAGGATCGCTGGAAAGTCGCTACATGGTCGCTGGTGAGATGTCAAACAGTCAGATCTACTGAATGACGCAGCAACGATACGGCGATCCATATAACGACCTCGGCAGTCGTTGGGACCCTGTCACACAGCAGCTAGTCTGATGACTCAGAACTACGTGGCTGAGTTCTGAGTCGCCAATTAGGTCATTGTTAAGGCGTCAAACACAACGATTCATGCTGGCCAGCGGTAGCCTGACGATCAAAAATGATCCAGGCCATTTTGACATGATTGGCGATCTCACAGCGGCGGCCTGGTCGTTGCTGCATGTCAAACATAGCGAGATCGTTGGCAAGATTGCTGTTGCATCACAAAACCGAGATAGTAACGCTGATGATGGAGTGATCAGCGATGGCCATGTTTGTGGAGTACTTGAAGCAGCACAAGACTGCACTCACGTTCTCCATGGATGCCCACTCATTAGTTGTGAAGTGGTGTTATTCCACAGAGCAACTCACCAATGTGTGCTGCAGTTGAAAATCTACTATCGCCTGATATTGCTCTCACAGTCTCATCAGCATATGCAAGGTGGAATTTTACCTTATAGGTACGTCCCATATGAAGTGGATGGTGGACGGTGGGAAGGAAGAAGTTACAATGCAGCACAAACTGGCGAGTAGCAGCAGGGTAAGAATGCCATAGGTGTGCAAAGACGGACAACACTTTCTGCAGCAACACTTTAGTTTTCAGGAACCTCTGCATGACCAAATTCAGCACATGCACCAGGCAAGGGATGTGAATCAAACTGGCTAGACCCAGAGCTGCTATGAAATTTTGCCTGTTATCACATACCATCAGGCCAAGTTTCGGGTTCAAAGTTAATAACCACTCATCTGTCTGTTATTCGATCCCCATCCACAGCTACTGAGTGGTGTAGAACTTTCCCCAAGACAGATGAGTGTCAGATCAGCCTGCTGTTTTTTTCCGCTGGCTGTGCTGAAGTTGGTCATGCAGGTGTTATGCTGACGGGATAAGGAGGAGATGGAGGAAGCAGAGTAGGAAGAGGAGGCAACATGTACAGAGAAACATCCATCAATCCTTTGTGGTGGTAGGAAATGTGCCAGAATGCTTTCTAACTAAGGCCCAGCCACCATTACATTTACCCAGTGGGCCGTTAGGGAGATATAACAACCCTGCCTATGCTTACTAGTCCAAGTTTAAGTGGTTATATGGACCTTGCCTCTGATGGCGTTGTGCATTGGACACCTGATTTGGTATGCAACCTATTAGTGTAGGGCAGGTATGGCCAGCAACTAAAAGTAGTGGTGGCAGGTAACCAAAAACTGTGGGACAGCCACCACCATAGATTTTTTTCAAACTGTGCATCTTCATCAGCTGGAACAACAGCATTTCAAAGGCCAGAAACGTTTAAATGCTGCTATTCAGGACCAAGGCTTGTGGGTGGTTAGGGGAGTGGTTTTGCTTTCTCTCCAGTGATTAGAGGATGACCAACTGAACACTTTCATGGGATAGTGTGGAGATACTCGATGACACTGTTGGTGAGGGTGCTGTTGAGGCACCCTGCTGACACAGGTAACCACAGACTCATCTACAGCATGGATGGGTTTCCACAGTGGGTATACAAACACAAACAACACTTTCCACCCCGGCACAGTAGGGGGAGCTCAACTTGCTGCCTTTAGACAAGATCCCCTATAAACATTGGTGCCGGGGGTGGAGTTAGTTGGAGTGTGCAGATGCTACAAGAGCTGTGAAAATGTGCTGGTGGTCGATACTGCGTTCGGCCCGAGCCAGTTACTCTCAACAGCCTTCGAGTAGTCCTGCAAGGCCCAAGAGTGGGTCGGAAGGCAAGGAGAACAGAAAGAACAAAGTGGGAACCGAGGAGCCATTGTTAGGTTCACCCAAACAGCACACCGGACACCGGAGTCCGAGTCTACTGGAGAGCACTCAATATAATAGAGAATGACCCGGTTCGACCTTATGTGAGGTGCTCAGAGGAGGGTATAAAACATGGTCACACCTGGTCACACACACTCCTGGCCTCCCCTGCAAACACTATGGACACAAGGTATCTGCTGCACAGCCTTTTTATGCTGTTTTCTTACATGTGCCTGTTTTTTCTACCTATTTCTAATAGCCTGCTGCACTTCTATTTCTTACAGGACAGGAGTCATGTACCTCCTTACAATTTAAGGGTATGTGACCCCTAATAGTTCTCCTAGCATATACCTTCATTCCTCCCCTTAATACCTTTCTTGTTTTTCTTTCTCCAGCGACCTGCTTAGTAGTTATTTCCCTGGTATTCTCCTCTCTTAAGGATAATCACTAAGCGACTCTTTGAGGTAATCCTATATACCGTATATACTCGTGTATAAGCCCAGTTTTTCAGCACAAAAAATGTGCTGAAAAGTCCCCCCCCTCGGCTTATACACAAGTCATATACTCGGTATACAGCTTCCCCCCATCAGTGGTGTATACAGGGCCCCCCCCCTTGCTGCCAGCCACCTGTAAAGGAATAGATCATTATACTTATCCCTGTCCTGTCACCGCCGCCGCTCTCTGACACCGCGCGCTCCTCCGGCTTCATCCGGCTTCTTCCTGCTGTGACCGGCGGGCGCAGGCAATGACGTTATTGTCTTTGAGCCGGAGGAGGAAGCAGGAAGAAGCCGGATGAAGCCGGAGGAGCTCGCGGTGTCAGAGAGCGGCGGCGGCGACAGGACAGGGATAAGTATAATGATGTATTCCTTTACAGGTGGCTGGCAGCAAGGAGGGGGGCCCTGTATACACCACTGGGGCCTGTATACACTACTGGGGCCTGTATACACCACTGGGGCCTGTATACCCCACTGGGGCCTGTATACACCACTGGGGCCTGTATACCACTGGGGCCTGTATACACCACTGGGGCCTGTATATAACACTGGGGAGGCTGCTGTATATACTGCTGGGGCCTGTATATACCACTGGGGAGGCTGCTGTATACTACTGGGGCTGCTGTATATACTGCTGGGGCCTGTATATACCACTGGGGAGGCTGCTGTATACTACCACTGGGGAGACTGCTGTATACTACCACTGGGGAGGCCTGTATACCACTGGGGGGGCCTGTATACCACACTGCTGGGGGCTGTATACCTGTGCTGGGGTCCACCCTTATACACGAGTCAATAGGTTTTCCCAGGTTTTGGGGACAAAAGTAGGGGGGTCGGCTTATACACGGGTCGGCTTATACACGAGTATATACAGTATTTCTTTATATACCTTTCCCTTTATACCCTACATAGTGCTGTAATCTTTGGTATACCCTTTATCGTATTATATGCATACCGTGGTTAATTTTAATAACATTTAGCATATCCTATTTGCTACCTCATCCTGTCATTTTCTTATACATATGTATATATCTCTTTACAGTCTTCTATAACAATCCGATTCATCCTTCTATATACCATATAATAGAATTTCCCTAACTACTCGGATCGTCTCTATATCCACCTATTCCAACTCACTGAGTTTGTAAGGTAATTTACCTGATAATTTAAGTTATTATACTCTACACATTGTTTTCTTTGCCCCCTCCCCCTTCCCCTTTCTTTTATCAACTTTGTATACTCTTTGTCGGTTTCTTCTTTTTTCTTATAGTCTGAGATCTTATATAATTTACTAACCCCCCGTATCTTTTTCCTCTCACTCTTCCTCCTATCTCTTGTTTTCCTCATCTACC